>PVLD010021336.1:0-31693 GCA_004027595.1 Dinomys branickii | reverse complement strand
GCTCACCTGGTCGCCATCTTCCCGGAAGTCTTGTTTTGAAATTCTGTATCATCTTTACAGTTTTTGTATTGTTTTGTTTTGTCTTTGTTTTTGCTATTTTGTTTTTGTTCTTTCCTCTTTAAAATAAAAAAATAAAACACCTGTCTTTCAATATGTATTTCAAACTAAACAGATTCAGTTATACACGTATGAGAAACCTTGTAAATCCTTTGCATTTATTTTCATTTTATGTCACTTATGTGGCTGTTTTATGTACAAAGAAAAAAAGTTGTGGGGTTTTTTCTTCTAATAATTGCTTAGAAGCTCTGAAGAAATTAAGCAGGCTGATCTTGTGTTGAATGTGTATTTCTAGTATCCCACTAATTAGACATTTTCTTAAGTAAGCAAGTATTGTTGGCATTTTAGCACTGAATAAATTCCAGAGTAAATTAAACCTGAAGGTATGCTAGCTATTCTTAGAATGTCATTGCCAAGATGGTCTTTAGTTGCAAAATCAAAAATCCTGGGTTCATATTTTCATTCAGCCTTCTGCTCCCTGTCTCCTCAGGTCAGATGTCTTAGTCCTTTTGGAATGCTTTATACCAACGTACCATAAATGCGTGGCTCAGAAGAAAGGTAGATGGATTTCTTACAACTGTGGAATCTTGACAGTCTGAGGCACCAAGACATCTTTGGTGCCTGCCAAGGTCCCACTTTCATGCTGATGGATGGCACCTTTGTGCTGTGTCCTCACATGGTAGAAGGTACAATGGCCTCTCTGTGGATTCCTTATGAAAACATTAATCTCATATGTGTGTGCTCCTTCCCCTGGCTTAGTAACTCCTTAATATCAGTACCTCAAAGTTAAGATTTTTAACATACAAATTTTGAGGTGAGATAGACTTTTAGACTGGGGAGAAATCACTTCCTTTTAACAGTATAATAGTTTTGTCAGTCTATCATGCATTTCCAAGACACTGTACTACTTTAGTGTGGCACTTTTTACCTTTTTCAGCCTTATATTTTATTGAAGAAATATTTCCTAGCTGTGGATCTTTTTCCTAGGGTGTACCTTCTTGAGAGGATGAAAAGATTTTTTCTTCCTAATGTTGGGTAGACTGTGTAGTAGCCAGACTCTGAATGTTATCTGATCTACTGCCTATCAAACAACTGCTATTCTTCTAGGCACATTATAATTAAGGATAATTTAAAACCATATATTAGGTTACTTTTATATTCTGCATGTGACAAAATTTCTTAGACTACTTTGCCTTGTTTTACTTCTAAGATGATTTGATCTACTCACCCTCAAAATGTATCTCTGGAAAGATTCAATAAAATAGAGGTGTTCAATAAATATCTCACAGTGTACCTTCATCAGATGAAAATGTTTCACTAGTGTCATAGGGCATTTCAATGATTTTCAATATATTGTTAATTTCCTTGACTTATAAATGCCAGGGGTGTTTGCTTTATCTTTTAGTTCACGAATCATGAAATAAATATAGTTGTTTGATTGATCTTCAGTATTTGGAAGAGATATTTTTATTTACATACTCACACACCGACTCAAATACAAAAGGGCAGAGACTCAGTGTGATGGTCAGGAGTGGCCGGACAAGTGTGTGTTCTACAGCTCCCCTACCCTCCCTCAGATACTTCCGCTCACGGCGCTATTTCAGGGTTAGGAGAGACCTGTCAGTTTCCTTGCTGGTTCTGCCTCACTAACATTCTTGTTTTACAAGTCAGGAAATGCTACAGACAGGGCTAGCAAGTTTCCGGAGGACAAACCAGAGTGAGAGACCAAGCCTTAACTAGAGACCAGCTTCCGAAGTCACCTGTCTCATCTGGCCTCAGCCTGTGGATCTGAGTTCAGTTTCTGGTCCTCTTTATCTTCTCACTTCACAATCAGGGGACACTGATGCTAAACATTTAGGGAGAGACAAATGAGACACTACAAGCCATTAATGAGTTCTATGGAAGTAACTTAAAAGAATAATGAGATAGAAAGGAAGCGGGCTGGAGAAAGTCATCTTTGGAGTCAGACGTGATTTGATCTGCAAGGACAAGGCAGCCAGGAGCTTTCCAGGAAAGGGAACACCAAGTACAAATGAGCCTAATGTGAAAGAGGAGAGCAGGTAAGTGTGCTCAGAAGCCTTGTCCAAGGCCATTAGCTAGGAAGTACCGGAGCCAAGCTTTGAATTCAGGTGATCTATCACAGCTGACTGTCTCAAAACTGTAGTTTGAAAGATAAAGAGACAGAAATTGTAGAAGCAAGACTCTTAAACTGATTTCTGCTGAAAGGAACAGAATGTCACTTGATGAACTCAAATTTCCACCAATAAAAGAAGAGAACAAAGAAAGAGGAGGGGGAGGGGAGGGGAGGGGAGGGGAGGGGAGGGAAGGGAAGGGAAGGGAAGGGAAGGGAAGGGAAGGGAAGGGAAGGGAAGGGAAGGGAAGAAAACGATCAGAAAAGATGAGGGTTTTAGAGAAAGATTTTTGCAGAGCCTGGAAAAGTAGAAATAAGGCATTTCTGGTAGTGACTATATTAGAATTAACAAATTTAGGGAGGATGGATATGCAGGGAATGGGCATCAAGTCCGGTAAGAAAGATGCAGTCTGTTTCTGCTCTTCTGGAGCTTATATTGTAGCAGGAAAGATTGACATTTAGTTGCTAAGTAACACTTGTCTAACATTAAATGTGATATGGACACTCAACATAGACGTGGTTGGACTGCATTACAGTCAGGGTGGAAATTGGCTTGAAGCAGGGGTGATTGGGAAGAGAATTCCCCAAAGAGGTGGCATTCCACTGCTAAGTATATGGATAGATGCAAAAATTGTGTGTGGAATTTGAAGATTGATGCCTCACCCTTGTTCTGAGCTTAATGGTTAGGTCAATCTTAGAATTCAGCTTTGAGTCCTGGCCTTCAACGGAGTGCTCTTTCCTTGCAGAGTGATGGGGACTCTCAAGTGTCGTAGAAACACAGGCATCTGCTTACACAGGCACCCAGGGGCTACACTGTGTGTTGCCTTGTTGGCCCATAGATTGCTTTCTACAAGGGAAGCAGTGATTGTTAATGACATTCTCGGTGTCTGTGATACTTAGATCACTTTATCAATCAAATGTGGTGCTCGTAGCAGCCCTGCCACCTGTCTCTTTCCATCAGTGTCAGAGAGGGTTTCACCGCAGGCCGCAAGTGCCAGATGTCAGCCTAAAATAAACTAGGGTCTGCCCCAGGATAAGTGTGCTTAGAGAATGGCTTCAAATTGAATCTCTCATCTGACAGCCCCTTCTAAAGATTCGGGATTCAGAAAGGAAAAATAAACAAATTATAGATCAGTAAACAAACATGTGGCTGTTTATGAGGTGTCAGGCTGGCTGTTCCTGGGGATCCATTAATCACTCTGCCTTTTCCTTCTCTTCTGTTGGCCTGGGTATCATGGATGATCTGTTGAAATATAGAAGAATTTGATAGGCAGCTACTTAACTGGGCCACTTACCAAAGCACTGAAGTGATGGTATTGTTTTTTCCCATAAGGCAGTAGCTGTTCTCCACACAGAATGTTTTGATTAGAGAGTTGCAGGAGGAAGGGGAGTATTACTGCTTGTATCTAGATGTCCCTGCAAATCCTCATGTGGCCTTAGGCAGAGCTTTTCAGAGGTGGCTTGTTGTAGGGTGTGAGAAGCTGGGGTGAAGGATCTGATGCTGGGGTTGGTTCACTGTGTGATGCTAGGATTAAGTAAGTGCTACTCACCCAAGGGCAGGTAGCCTGGATAACACATGAGAGACAAAAGAGAGACAAAAGAGGGGTGTTCTTGTAGCTTGTCGCTTGCTGCCACCTGCCTGCCCTGCTTTGCCATGGACTTTTTCTCCTCTGTGATACCCCACCTGCCATTCCACCCAGCCTTGGAACCAGCCAGCAATGGACTGAAATATCTACAAACTGTGAGTTAGATAAAACTCTCCACCTTAACTTTAGTATCTGGTATTTTGTCTCAGAAAAAAAGAAAAGTAACTAAGACAGAGAGAGATAAGGAAATTGAACTAAAAGTTTCAGATCTCAGCAACACCTGGCATTTATGAAGTGCTTTCCATATCCACATAAAATTTCATTACATACTGATAATATGCATAGGAAGTAGACATTGTTCTTCCCATGGCACAGGTAGGGCATCCAAGGGAACTGGTACACTGAGGTCCTAGCCAGTTAACAAACGTCAGAGTTGGGATTTATGCACAAAACCTTAGGTTTTCTCTTCAGTACCACACACCACAGCCCACATTACCGTCACTGTAATCAGCATCACTGTCTGGGAGTTGCACTAATAGCCAGCCAGGGTCACTGCGGCATCACATTTAGTACAGGCAAAAGTGCACAGATCATTACCAGGTTCAGGGAGGGTGGGAGATATTGTTCAAAGGATACAAAACTTCATTTAAAAGGAATATGTTCAAAAGATCAATTGTAGAATGTGTTAACTATCATTCACAGTAATAAACTGAAATTTTAAAAATGGCTATGATGGTGGATTTTAGGTGTTCTTACCACGAAAAATGATATATGTTGTAGTAAATATTTTAAGTAGCTCTATTGAGCCATTCCATTAGGAATAAATATTTCACAACATCATACTGCACATGATAAATGTATACCACATTATTTGTTAATTTAAAAACTTAACTAAGAAAACTATGCCCCCCACATCAAGAATGAAAAAGCAAAGTGAATCTGTATCACAGTACTAGAAATATGACTATATTGTCTCTTGTATACAACATCTTATCTAAAGAGATTTTTTATTCCTTTTTGTTTTGGTTTACCTTTTCCATAAATGTCCTGCCATATGTGCTACAGATTCCCCAAGGAGCTTCCTCTGGGTCTCATCTTTCTCTGGGATTTCCCTTTTACCGTCCTTTTTTGCTTCTCCAGTTCTGTTTCTGTACCTTCTGTATTAACGTTCTTTGAAAAGCTGACCTCAGAAACAGATGAACTGGCCTCAGACTGGGCTCCAATACCTCCTAGCTGCGTGACTTTAATTGTATTGTCTGATCAATCCAAATCACTGCAATTTGGGGGTAAGGTGGCACCTGTCACCGTTAATACTGTATTGTCACTAATAATCGATGTTACTTAAATCAACAATTATAGTCGTATTGTTATTGTTGATTGTTAATAATTTAAAGTAAAAGAATATTGGTATAATACTAAAGCTTACACTGGTACAATACTAAAGCTTTCTGAATGCCTGTATGTTCCGTGTCTCCCACTTTACCTGTCTCTCCTACATTATCTTATTTAATGCCTCTCATGACACTTTGAGGTTGGTATCATTACCAGTACAGTTTAACTTATGAAAAATTCAAGTTATGAGGGTCAAAGTAGCCTTGTCTGAAGACAGCATTTCTCAGTTACTTTCCCATTACTTTGTACTTGTATAGTAAAAGTACATACACGCACCTTGGGATAAAGTGTAGCTGAAGTAAGACGCCTCTAGGGGCTGAAGTCACCTGCTACCCATGAGCAGCACAGTGGTAAGAGATTCAGAACATGGGCATGAGTTTGTCTGTGTTCAAAATCCAATCTTTTGAGGGAGTAGCTTCTGTTGATATTGAAGGAGAAGCTTCCTTTCCGCAGGTAGCAATTTGCAAAATACACCTGCCCCACACATGCCCTCAGGGAAGGAATTAGAGAGGCGGGGAAGTACAGACAGGTGCGAGGGGGAGTTGATCTTGAAAACAGGAAATGGCAATGGTTGATTGTGTGGCTTTTTTGTTTTGTTTTACTGCAATATAAGCCAAATCTTATGGCATGATGAATTGGGAAGCAGAATTCAGGTGTAGTTAGGAAGCCGGAAAGTGAGGGAGAGAGAATGCCATGAAGAAGACAGCAGAGGGAGTATTGGTTAAACTCTGCCAACTCCTTATTTAGCCCTAAACTCTGCAAGTGTGGACACTAAAAGAAATGAACAGAATTTTTTCCAGGGGCTGCCCATGGCAGTGAAAGTAGACTTTAGAGTTTGAATAATGTTCCCTTTTAACAGTGAAATGCCTGCTAAAATAATAACGGATGCATGTATTTCCGGCAATATAACAGAATTAGATACACAGTATCATATACAGTATCCAGAATACTCACAAAAATTACTGCAAGTGAGCATAGGAACAAAATAGCACAATATGAAGATGCTCAAGGTAACAAATGGGGATAACTTCAAAGTTATTTAAGTGTCGGAATTAACAGAGCAGGATTTTGGAAAGGGTATGGTCATGTGCTGCATAACATTTTTATCAATGGCAGATCGCACAGACACAGGTGATTTGTACAGCCTGGCTTCATAGCAGGCTACGCTGTTTGAGTTAGTGTGACGTATTCTCCAACGTTCGTACCATCATGGAACCACTTCATGTTGAATTTCTCAGTGTGTATCCCCATTGTTAAGTAATGCTTGGCTGTATGATTATTTACAAAAATATAGATTAAAATGTGCTCATAGTAACTTAGTGTTAGTTTCCTTATCTTAATCATTCACTAACTTTAACCTAAATACATTAATTAATCTCATTTTCTTTAAATAATTGCTGTTGGAATCAGAGAGTACTGCTTGACACAGTGCTGAAGACATACTGTGTGTCATCATCACCACCACCACCATGGTCACCTCAACACCTTGTCCTGCATGGGACTCTACTTTGCCAATGTAATTTTATTTCTACATCAAGCAGCATAAAGGGAAAAAATCTAACTCCAAGGTCTGTTTCTTCATGTATTTATACTACATTTATTGATCACCTACTTTGTACATGAAGGTATGTTTTATATAGAAGAAATGTACCCACATGTAATCCATGGTCTTTGCTCTCAATGAACTGTATAACTAAATTGAAAATTAAGTAATTTGCATAGATGAGACATCAAGAAGCTTTAGAACTACATTTTTTCAAATTCTTTATACCTGGTGTAGATGATTAAAATTTCCCTGGGTTAACAATTTCCTTGATGTCAGTAATGATAATTTATCATGCGGTCATTTTATTAGAGGGAGGGCCTCAGTCCTACAGAAAGCCAAAGTGTGTTACAGATCCACTCCTGTGCAGCATGCACACATCACAGGATTCTGACCTCACTCATAGGGGTGTACAGACTCCTGGAGTCTGTTCAGGGACTCTCAATTTCAGAGACTCCTGCTTCTAGTGATAGCTTTCAAGCAGCGTATCTTCCTACAGAATGGTGTACAGGTGGGGAAGATCCTTTCCTCACTCTGGAGTTGAAATTGGCTTCTGAACATTTGCCCATTCAGTGATCCTCATTATACCCTGCAGAGGGCAGCCTGGTCCATTCTGAGTGACGAAGTCTTGCAAATATTTGAAGGCAGCAAAGAGCTGCCTTAGCCTTCCATAAAGCCCATGTGTGTGTGTGTTCCCCTCAGGGAAATGACGTCACTCAGGACACAGAGACCCCCTTCCAGATGGTGTCTAGCTATGAGCTATGCATTTGTCTACATTCTTGTTTACCTTTTGCTTGCTCTGATGAGATCATACTGTTTCTCAGCTTTAAAAAAGCAATCTGCTGGAGACGCCATCTGAAGTGGCAGACCACCTTACTTGGCCACATGGCATCAAAAGTACAGAGTCCAGAATGGAACAGAAAAAATGATAGTTATTCAGCTTAGAAGCAGAGTGCCTGCTATTGTCATAATTGTTTCATTTGTTTAACAAATATAACTTGAAGACCTGCTGTGTTATGTGCTATAAAGATAAATGTTGTGAAGATATGAATCTTCTAGAAACCCAGGAGTTGGTGGCAGAGACAGATACTTTGACAAAAAATAAGATCACTGTTTGATTAATGTAGAGTTACACTAAGTTTCTCCCTGACTTGCTGTTGTATTTGTTTCCCGTTCTCTTATCTTTGTAAACTCATGTTTAACACATCACTTCAAAGTCAGGCAAGCAACTAAGTAATCTCTCATCTGCACATGCGCCTACCATTAAACCATTAAAGAGGCGGGAGCCATGCGAAATGAATTTAATCTTACCACATATTGACCTAAGATGATAAACACATACTAAGTGTTTTTATACATACCAATGGTTTTATTTTGGGGACACAAAAATCAAGTCACATCTACAAATCAGTAGAAGTTATATAGATATGAATTTTAGCTTGCTTTGAAGAAAGAATTAGTACCAATCAGAAGTACAATATCTTTACCCCAAAAAAGGATATTAGGAACCAATAAGGTTGTTATATTAGAAACATTCAAGCAGAGTTTGAAACACTATTAGTATTACCAAGTCGAGCAACCACATGGTGGACACTCAGAGAATGGATTTGTAGGAGGGATCAAGGGAGATAGAGAGAGGAAAGGGAATGAAAGGCAGATGAACTTTATTCATGCATTCAGAAATATTTATTGAATACCTACTGTGTGCCTAACTCTGTTTTAATTACCCGAGGAAAAATAGGAAGGATGACATGAATGTGCCCTCTTATGTGTAGAATATGTAGTAAGGAAGATAAACACTAAGTAAAGAGTCGCTCAACCTTTCAACTATGGTAGTTAACCCTTTTCAGGGAAGATACTCTCCAGGATCCCAAGTGGATGGATGAAACCTCAGGTCAAATAGTAACGGACATTGTACTTGTGATGTTCTTACAATATAAACGCAACTATGAGAAAGCATAGTACTTAATATATAAATTAGGCAGAATAATAGATGTACTACCAGTAAAATACTGCTCATTAAAAAAAAAACACTAACATACAACAATGGGAATTATATGAATGTGGTATTCTTCCTTTCAAATTATCTGCTTGTATTTTTATTTTATCTATTTTTTATGAAAGGACACAATTTATAGCTTCTTGTGGCATTTTTTAATTGCTAGCACTACTATGCTTCTGGTGCAGATCCATTATTAAACAAAACAAGGGTTATACCATGGTACTGTATTGGCCACGCTTATATCTGAGATAGTCCCCAATTGACTGAGAGGCTGGCCGTGTACAGAGCTCATACCTTGGACAGAGGCATGATTCATGCCCCATGTGGTGCACAGCTGGGCAATAGGAGATTTCATTATGCTGCTGAGAATGGTCTGCTATTTAAAATGCATGGGTTGCTTTTTTCTGGAATTTCCCTTATAAAATTTTTGAGCCATAGCTAAAACTTCAGAAGGCAAAACTGTGGTTGAAGGAGAACAATTACAGCAGTGATCCTCATAAGTTCTAGAAAGGAAAGGCCCCAGGGGCTGCGAAGGTGTGTGCAGAGGGCTGAGGCTCTGTGGTAACTGCTCTCAAGACTGGGGCCTTCTGTGGGTGCTGGCTGTGGAGAGTCTGAGCTTCAGAGCAGATTGTGTGCCTGGGAGTAGTGCCAGGTACCCTCAAGGAGTGTAGGAAAGACTGAGGTTACTGAACCCAGGAGAAGGAGGTGGACGCCAGACCAGTGAGGGCTAGAGAAATGGCCTGTCCAGCTCAGTTGAGCCTGGAAGGCCACAGTGAACATTTATTTGAATCCAAAGTGTATCAGGGGGTCCCGAAAGGTGTAAACACACAGAGGGCAAAGCTCAGACTTGCTTTTTAAAAGTCTCCTTGACTGCTTTGCTCAGTCACCTGGCAGGAGAGGGTGGGCTGTGAGGACAGGTCAGTCAGTCAGGCAAGGGACAGTCACATTCAGATGTGACAGGGAGGGAGCAGGGACAGATATGGTGACAGTGGAGATGAGGGTGGGCAGAGCTGAAAGATTGATGAGGAAAAGTGACCGATCGTTTTGCTAGAGTAAGCGAGAAACCAGGGTTACAAGCAGTTAGAGGGGGGGTCAAGGATGACTTGGTTTTTCTGGATAGAGCCACAGATTTTCTGCGTTGGTGTTACTTTTGAGCCAGGATCTAAGTTGCCCTGATGAGACTAGGAGTTGAAACCCTCCTGGGATGACATGTGCAACACCATGCCTGGCTTACGTGCAAAAAATGTATAGGATCAAACTCCCTCTACCTATTTGGAATGTACTGATTTTCAGGTACTTTGAGTTAATTCTCATTATCAGCTTGCAAAGTAGGTAACATTTTATGTCATAATAGACGAAATACAAGTACAAAGGAATTAGCCTATAATCCCAAGTCATACAGCTAGTTAGGGCATTGCCTGGACTTGAAACTAGCTCAATCTGATTTCTATATCTCTGTTTTTCCTACTATGCTTTTTTTGCTGAGAGTTTAATCAAATATTTGCCAAGTGAATGATAAATATAAAGACCCTTTGCTAATTACTTAAAGAAAACATTATTTTAATGGGAATTGGGTTGTGCCCTCCTTAACCTCTTCTTTTTAATCTTTCTGCAGGGTTAAATAGTCAGAGCTTGAAATTCTGAGCTTAATCATTACAAATTTTCATGCCAAGACAACATAGTCCCTGTTGCTTGAATGTAACCGTTTGTATAACTACAGTAAAATCATCTGGCACAATCCATCAGCCGCTGGACAAACTAGCTCGCGCCCATCTCCGAAGAGTGTGGCTGGCCAACCCAGCTGCAGCATGAAGACAGAACTGCACACCATTCCCTCTTTGGGCCTGTTGCTTTGGAAATCGAGCATAGCTGCCATACAGGGTGGTGGCATACTGTAACAATGAAGTTGTGTGGACTCTGAGAGTGCTGGGCATCTTGGGGGTCACCCTGCAAAACCCCTCATTGAAAACTGAGGGTCAGAAATCCTGGCAGAGTTGACAAGAGCAGTAGGACTGGTAATAGAGTCAAGCCAAGTACCCGTGCTTCTTCTCTGTGACTGTCTCTTCTCTGTGACCCACAGGTGTCTGTAATGCATAGATCAGGATGAGGTGTGAGATGCACAGAAAGGTGCGTGGAAGTTGTCTTGCCTTTAAGAGCAGCTATAGTGTCAGAACTTGTATTTTCTCATTTAATTCTTACCACAATTAGTGATATTGGTATTATGAACCCCCACCAGCAAACACAAGAACTTAGACTGGGATTTTTAGTTTAGTGTTAGCAAAAATACCTATATGTCATAGTCCATACTAATTTTAAAAAAAGCTTAGAAATAATTTGTTAATCTTCATACATGTACCTTAAGAAATGATGAAACTTTCATGCTACTGGTTTGTAATCCCAGGAACTTGGGAGGCTGAGACAGGAGGATGGCAATTTCAAGTCCAACCTGGGCAATTTAGTGAGACCCTGTCTCAAAAGTTAAATTTACCAAACAAGAGGAGGGCTAGATGTGTAGGTCAGTATGGGGCCTTGATTTCAATCGCCAGTACCTGACGGGGGGATTACAGTGGAAACTGTAATGACTTTCCTGAAAATCTTAAGAGTTTTAGAAATATTTCAGTCTTTAGACCCATGTCTGGCTAAAAGTAAGGCTCATTCATCCTTTCATTATGGATGTGAAACACCATCATAACAAACTTACTCCAGGTTCTGCTCTTTTGTGTGTAAAATGGGTACCAAGCTGTCTCTCTCAGCCAGGAAAAGAAATATCTTCAATAAGTACTTTTGAAAGTTATTGCCATTAGGATAAGGTGAGGAACCAACCCAGCAGAGACAGAGATGGGAAAGAGCATGAAGAACCATATCTCACCTGCACCCCACAACGGGGCCCATTCGTGGTGGGCAGAGAGTTCCCTTGGTCTCCGTGATTCACTGAGTGGACAGAGGAGACACTAGAAGAGCAAAAGTTTATAAGCTCTGTGTCCTTGGACAAGATGCTTAATCTCTCCAAACTTCTATTCTCCCCTCTGTAAAACTAGGAAACTGGGACCTCCTCCCAAGGCTGATATAAAGACTTCATTGATAATATGCTTGAAATTCTTCAGGTAGTGCTTGACACACAGTAGATTTTCAACAGATCTATTTAGTTTACATGGCCTCTAGAGGTTGTCAAGGATGAGCTAAGCCAGTGGCAGTAGTTGGAGAAAAAGTCCCATGTCCCATTGCGTGTGTTTGTTCTTATTAATAGGGATCCAGATTTCTTGCCCTAACAGATTTATTCAACCAAATTACTCTTTTGTATCTGTATCATTCCAACAAAAGCAAAGTCTAATTGGTCTCCCTGCAGCATAGACCAGGGAAACCAGCCCGGTTCGGTGTCCTCTTCTATGGTGAATAGGACCCTTTCGGGAAGTCGTCTCATTAGCTACCCTGTGATATTTATAAAGCCTGGGATTTGCTAATGGTCTTAAATGGGGCAAGGATCTTTAGAGTGTATTGGAGAGGAGAATGGTAGGGAGAATCCCAGGACCTTAAGAGACTTTAAATGCACATCTTTACTGAACTATGTTTTGGTTATCAGTTACCCAGTAGGGTGTCTGACAAATACAGTATGGGGTCATTTTCCCTATCCTCTGTGTGATGGGGTAGCATCTGGGCTCATAGAAAAAGATATAGTCTATAAGATTTGGCTGAACTAACTAGTCAATGAATGAATTATCAAAGCTGACAAATGCAGTCCAAATCAGAAGTGGCCAGTGGCTTTAAAATTTTATCAGTTCAGCTGAGTATCTGGAAACAATTTGCTTCTAAAATAAATATATTACATCAGACTGGTAATGGTGCTCACCACACCACCCCCAAATAAACCGCTTCCTCTTCTTATCCTTACTTTCTCAGTGCTGATTGCCATATTGCACTAAAAAAACAGAATATTAATCAAGTTTGCACTTTCTAAGCTAGATAGATGACTCATATAAAGTCAGTTTAAATAAGGTTCCCTCCTCTAAGCTGCCCTCTCAGCAGGTGCTTTTGTGAACTGTGCAAGGACTAGCTTTGTGTACATTTTCTGTTCAGGACATGGTGGTTTTCTGTTACTAAGACACACCCTGGTATCAGAGAACATTCAGCATCGGTCTTAAGGAAGCTGCCTAGTCTTTATTGGGTGGTGTCTGTCAGACACTGCTCAGTATTTCTCCAGGGACTTACTTATTTTATTCTTGAAAAGAAATCATGAGTAAGGTATTAGAATGGTCCCTATTCTGTCAGTGAGGTAACTGAAGCCATGTGAGACAGAGCGATTTGTTTGATGTTATATATAGATAGCATATGGTGGAGAAGGAATGTGCCCTAGAAATTTTGTGTACACCTGATCTCCGAGCTCAACAGATCACCAATAGCTCATGCACTAAAACTGATTTTGACCCTTTATGTGCTTGGAAAAAAGTGAAAATGAGATAATAGTTTGTGGTATGTGGAGATGCTTTGAAGTTCAAATCTCTGTCCATTAGTGAAATGTTATTGGAACACAGCCACACAAGCATGTTTCCATTCTTGTCTATGGGTGATTTCATGTGACAGTGGCAGAGCTAAGTAGTTGGACAGAAATTATCTAGCCAAAAGGATGCATTATCTGGTGCTTGCAGAAAGTTTGCCAACTCCTGATCTTTACTAACCTATGCGTTATTCTGCCTGCCTCCCTCTGTGACACCCTACTCATCAGGGCTGTTGCCCACACAGCCACTTTTACAACTTCCTGCAGTGGGTGATGCTCCAGGAATGTAATGAACCAACTCTATCTGCTGGAAGTCTCAAAGTCTCAAATTTTTCCCTGGCCAAGATCTCACCTTACTCATTTCTGTTTCAGTAGTTTTGTTTGTAAGCAACAGAAAACCAATCTCATGGTAGACTTTTGAAAATGAGAATGTATGAACCTGTATAAGAAACATCCAGAAATTTCTCTCAGTTGCAGGTTCATCTTTGACAAAGCCCATATTATCAATCAAAACCTACCTCTCTACTCTGTCCTTTCCACTTAGTCTGGTACTCAAGGTATACTGAATCTTGCTCCTTTCTGCTTGGTCCAGCAAAATCTCCTGCTTCATGGCACCAGCCTAGAAATGGAACAGGTAAGAAAATCTGTGTCTCATCTGTCATGAAAGATTGACAGTTGCAGTGATTGAATGTGGGTCATTTGTCCACGTGTCCCCAACCTCATGCCTGTGGCCAAAAGAAGATACCACACCAGTTGGTTGAGAAGTGGCTTAGGCTCACCCCTGCACCATCACTATGACCAAGAGATGGCATTACTTTGTTGATGTATGTTATGTAGTGCCAAATCCTGAAGTTAAGGGTTGGGTGAACACCATTATAGTCACACAGATTAGATACTTGGGATAGGATTAAGAAGAAGAAATAGAAGACTCATTGCTAGGAAGGTCCTGACAAATGTCCATATATCTCCCTTCCTTAAAGGCTTCCAGACTTCTCTTCTCTCATGCTCTTCCCTGCCTGATGGCTGGAATTCCACAGAACTGTATAGAATCTCTCCCAGAACATGCTGCCACTTGATATGCTTGTGGTTGTCAGAGGAGGTTATAATTATTGATTCCTGTGCTGCAGGCCTGAAACCATCTCACCTAAAAATTCTCCTTTAAGGAATCCTTATGTGGTTTTAAAAGCATATTTTATTATCCTTTCTAGGAAAGTGATTGATATCTCATGTGAGTGCCCAGGATTCTTAAAAGTGCTGTGCATCTCTCACCAAGCATAGTCTTTTATGTAGACAGCATGGTGAAAGACAGGCACAGTGCTCAGGTTAGTGGGAGGGTCACAGTGAGTGGAGAAATTAGGAATCTGCTTTCTATACTTTACCCCAAACAAAAGTTGAGTACTTTACATTTTACCCAGTGAAAAATTGTATGATGCACTACAATATTTCACATGTCTGAGTGGCAGAAGCAAATTATCCATCACATTCACTATAAGACATGTAGAAGATCTTCATGGCCACACTTCGTGGTTGCCCTCTAAATATCTTAAGCAGCCATGAGTAGAATAGAGATATGTTCACATAATGGAATTTTGTATATCAGCAAAGAGGAGCAGTACATATAGCTAAACTTGATCATATGGATCAATCTCACAGACATGGTCTTAGCCTGAAGGATTGAGACAATAGAGTGTATGATTCCATTCATGTCAGGGGTAAAACCACCCCACATCACAGAAGTTAAGAAAGTTATCCTACAAAGGTATGAGAGAGACTTCTGGGTACTGGTAGTGCAGTTCTTTTTCTTTGTTTTTGCCTAATTGTTGGCTAATAAGTGAGTTTATGTAGAAATTCATTAAGATGTATGTTTATAATATGTGTACTTTTTAAATGCATATTAAAATATAATATTAATTTTTTTAAAAAGATGTGTAGTAGACTATGGCAGCGTGCCTGCCACAGTGTGCCCTAATTTTTCCCACATCTCTGAGGTGAGTGCATTGACTGGGGTAGGATCTCCCTGCCTGCATATAGCCGGAATGGACTTTCTTTCTGTAGAAGGAATATGATAAAGCCTTTGTCTTACTCTAGACTAGTGGTGGCACACTGATAGCACTTCTGCCACACCAGGCTGCTCATTACCATGGAAAGCTCTAAAAGGTTTGCCCTTCTTGCTGTAGACTGAAGCCCGAGCTGAGCTAACCAGCCATGGTTAAACTATGGTAAACTCAGGTCAGAAGCCCTCATTTGAAATACCGCTTTGTTGTCTGGTCACAAGTCAGAGCAGTCTGTGTCCTTGAACTTTGCTCAAGATTCTCAGCCACAGGGGGATGCTACTGCTCCAGCCACTGAGGGCTCTTTTACAGAATGAAAGAGTTTTCTCCAACATGGTGGAGTTGTTTTCTCCTTTTCTGATGGTAAAGAATGCATTAACAGGTGTTCACTTTGTACCATGCTTTCCCCTCTGGGCTAATTGCCTCTGACTTCTTGGTCTACAAATGCATAAAATTTGTGCTGGAGTTTCATCTTTCAAGGAGAAAAGTACAAGTAATTGGGGAGCAGTGCTTCTGAGAGTTTCCATCAGCAGAGGAGGAAAATACTGATTTATACCATTAAGGTCACTCTTGTCTATAGATCAGTTGTGATTTTACTATTTTTTGTGCTAATTGATGTCTGTTTGTTAATATGTTTTTGTACTTTTACTTAAAAAAAAAAAAGGTCACTCTCGTTCCCTTTTTGTGAATACTGTGGACATGATTAGACAGCTTCAAAAGGGAATGTGTTCTTCCTCCTTGGAAATGTTTTTTGAATGTGCTTGAATTTGCCTATTAATGTTTCACATTAGTTGGCCTTTAGGTATGATGTTCCCATCCCTGTCTTTGAACAGGTCAATTCTCCTAGCTTTGCATCATTTTCTTGGCCACACGATAAATGTCCTCCATTTATCAATGTCTGGCTTGGTCTCGCCGGTCCAAAGGATGCACCCTGTTTCAAAATGTGTTTGCAGTGATGCTGAAGAGGGAGACAAGCAAGGCTGCTTCCTTTCTGGTTTTTGGTATTTCACTTCGGTTTGCATCCTGGTGCTGTAATGAAATATCATGCCAAGTCTTCATAGGGCTGATAAGCCACCCCCAGCCCCTAAAGATAGTTCTGTCTGTGCATTACTGCTTTCCAAGAAAATCCCTGTCATTATGCGGAGTGTTATGCATTTCCTTTCAAACCTAGTCATTTGCATTTTTTGCCTTTGAAAAGGCAAATTTGCTTTGAAATTGTAATGAAATGTGCCCAAATGAAAAATGGGCCCTGAGGATGGCTGGTGCCAGCATGGGGCTTTAATTAAATGATTAGATGGCAATTTGATATGACCAGCTTTTGAACTGCATCATGTTATCATTTAGCTTTGGGAGAGGAAACAGCGGATCGACCTTTAGAAATATTGAAAGATAATATGAACTTTGCTTCTAACCATGACAGAACTATGTACAGAAAGGCTTTTTCTAATTCTCTGTTCATCTCTCCCCAAGCCAGTCTGCAAGCTATTGTGGTTCCGCACATCTCATCTACGTGTTCAAGCCACGTCCCTTAATGCTTTTATGACTTTGCCTTGTCTGGTCCCTCTGGCTGGAGTCCCCTTTTCACATCTGGCTTTTCCAGTGAAGCTTCTGAAGTTTTTTCAATCCATAGTTCTCCTAACATTTTTCTCTATTTATCAAAATCCTTTTTTAATTCCTGCAGGCTAGGAGCTAGTTGTTCTCCCTCACTGTTCCAAGATTTACAAACCATACCCTGTCTGTCATCTGCTTTTGTAAGTAAAGTTGAATTGGAACATCTCCAAGTTCATTCATTTGAATGTTGTGTGCATCTGCCTTTGCTCTACAATGAAAGTTGAACATTTGCAACAGAAACCACTGTTCATAAATTTTGCCCAAAGATATTTACTATTTGGCCTTTTATGTAATAACAACAAAAATTGCCCACATAGGCACTTCATTCCAACATCATCAACTTCTAAGTCAGTGCAGGCTCCACAAAGCCACGGATTTTTAGTTTTGCTCACCATTGGCTTGCTACATCTGACAAATACAAGCCTAACACACCGAAGCATTTTAGAAAATATCAAGTGTATATTTTGATTATGATAATTCAGCAAAGTGATTGAGACCAAAGTCTTTTAAGATCCTAGCATGAACTAGGCATTTAATGAAGTCTTGTTTGTTAGATCTCTGTGTTCTTTCCTTCAGACCTGTGGAATGAGGTCCTCTTGTTTTTACCCCAAAGTTTCATTTTCTTTTTGCCAGACTTGGTGTTATCAATGCTGGCCAAATAAAAAAAGGCATATATTTCAGTAAAAGACAAAAAAAAGATTTATTTAAAGGTAGCTCCAAGGAAATGGAGGGACCCATTTGCCTCAAAGAGCAGTGGGGAGTGTTCTCTGATAACAAGGAGCAGAAAAGAAAGGAAACACAGAGAGGAAATGCAGATCTCTGAGCTTGTTTAATCACTGTCAGGGACCCTCATCTGCTCATCCTCTTCTTTCCCAGGAAAAGGAAACCAGGCTTCGGCCTCCTGGTGTCAGTATCTGCAGATTCTGGTCTGATGAGAGGAGGAGGTCTCGGTTATGTCCTCTGGAGGAGGAAGTTTGCAGTTGCTTACCTTTAAAGAAAAGCAAAATTTAACTTTTAAAGTTCCATTTTTTAGGGCCAATGACATTAGGATTAATTTTTCAGATGTACAGGAAAATATCAAATTGATCCCACAATTTAATGCCTCATGATCTCTACTTGTAATTTTTACCCAACACCTAGTAAGAACTTAGAATGTTCCAGGCACTATGCTAAGAGCTTCACATACCTTGCTTTCTCAAACAGCCCTTGCGAGGCAGCTAATTGTATTATTCTCATTATAAAGAGGCTCCATAAGCAAGCACATAGGCCAGTCACACAGTCCTATCAAACTAAGGCCTAAATAATCTTTTCTGAGTTCTAAAACTTGGCTTCTTGCCATTGTATAGACTAAAGGCCTCCTGGCCCATTTTTCAATTCCTATAAGAAAACAGCATTATTTCACGGAGGTTTTGAAACTATCTGTCTCATCAGTAATTAGAGACAGATTTTTATGTCATTTTCTCTACTGCATCTTGAAACTTGACTCTGGAAGACAAGGCCCTTTTGCTTTTAGAGCCATAAATTGGCATTCAGCTGAACTAATTGGAGCAGGATACGCACTTCACAAGACAATGCACAGGCATGCACAGTGGAAGCATGTCATCGCTAAATAGATGAGACGCGAATCAATAAAAACAATGATAAAATCAGCATGGCTGAGATGTCCTAGATTTATGCAGTAGCAACTTGAATCTATTTGTTTTGTGACCTATGCTCCAGATGAAAGCAACACTCAGTACCTCATGTAAAAAGCAAAGATCAGAAGCTATTACTTGGGGGTACCGTATAGTTGCCATTTCACATTTAGTTGCTACAAAGCCTGAATGACATGGATTGTTGGTATGCTCTTTTTGCACTGGTAGCCTAAGGACCAGGAGCAATTTCTCTGCCAACTTTACACATTGTTTGAGGGCTTTCTAGAGGAAAACAACCGACAAGGTTTAAGAATATATGGAAGTAGTTTCATTGTAAGAAATGGGCTCGTGATTATGGACATTGGCAAACCCCAAGTTCTGCATTTGGCAAGCTGGAGACCCAAGCAAAGTGATGTGTAGTTCTAGTCTAAATCTAAAGGCCTGCCTGGGTCCCAGGAGATAAGGTCATGTAGGTTCCATTCTGAAAGCTAGCAGTCTTGAGAGCTAAAAGAGACAGTGTTCCAGTCTGAATCTTGAAGCTGGACAGGGCCAGTGTCCCAGCTCCCGCAGATGGCCAAGTAAATTTCCCCCACTCAAATTTTTGTTCTATTCACGTCTTCAACTAATGGGATGAGCCTCACCCATCTTAAGGAGGGAGATTTCGTTTCTTCAGTCTACAGATTCCAGTGTTCATCTTATACACAAACACTGTCACCATGACACCCAGGGGAATGTGTACCTAAACATCATGTTGACTCATAATATCAACCACCACAAGTGCATCCCATGTCCACCTGGGACCTGTACATAGGTCCTTAAAATTAAAATGTGCTTAACCTCTAAGTATAGATGATAATGAGATCATAATTCCATCCAACACAATACTTCATCTCATATAACACAGAATTCACTAACACTTTTCCTGGAAGAGAAGGTCAGTTATTGGTTGGTATTTAGTCTTCTTGATATACTATAACTTAATTCCATGATATAAAAAGTAACAACACTTAGGCCAAGTATGGTGGCAGCTGCCTGTAAACTCAGCATTTAGGAGGCTAAGGCAAGAAGATCATTAGTTTCAGGCCAGCAAGTTTAAGGCTACAGAGCAGGAGCTTGTCCTCCTAAAACACCAAAATACTGAAATAGTATAAATAAAATCAGTATATTATCTGGTAGATGATAAGGAAGACCAAAAGAAAGAATACAAGGATATAGATGTAAACATACAAATGATGAGATAAGCAGGAAATTCTTAGGATGGTTAGAGTCTTTTGTAACTGGTCACATGCTGGTAGTGAGTATTTTTAAGGCCATTTTATTATCTATTAGGCACATGCCCTCTTTGCTTTCAGCACACATCAGAGTTAGTTTATGGAGTAACCTAAACCTTTATTCCAGAAGGTTTGGGCCATTAGTGGTTACTCTTACCAGGATTGGAATGTTGTTTCTCTCCACTGGTCTTAATCACAGGGTGTAGTCATGCTAAGAAACACCCGAAGAGATTACTTGTGTTCTGGACTTTCTCTTTCTTATCTTCCCCATGGAGTAATATCTCCTTTCCTTGGGTTATCCGGATCAGTCACTGCAGCCAGTACAGTATTTCCTTTCTTGCTTGTTGATCCCAATGGATGAGGAGTATGAAAAGGGCCATGCTATTCTTCAGTTGCAGATCAGTGTAATCATGTGAGTCTCCAGGGGAAGCATTTCTTCTGAAACTAGTATCTGTGGGCCGGTAGAGCACAAGATTGCAGGAACAGGAAGAAAATCTTGCTGGGAGAACACTGGGGATAACTATGTGTGATGCTACTCCCATGGACACCCTTGATTCCTGAGCCCATGCGGCTATGGGAGAGGCTCCTTGGCTATAAGCAAAACAGCAGCATGCATTTTCAGTTGCTGATGCAGAACATACACAGGCTTCTGGAGAATCTTGCTCCTGTCTTGCAAGGCATTGCCACTGGGCTGATATTGTAATTGAGTCTCCATAAAGCCCTTCCATTGTTCTTTAAAAGTAGCTGGTTTAAGATGTTGTCGAAGCTAGTAAGACATGAATCCATCACCACACTTCTTCACTGTTAGGTGAGTTCCTTGGTCAGAGGCCATTCTGTGTGGAATACCGTGCCAGTAAGGCATTCTGTGAGTCCATGGGTAGTGGACTTACGGAAGCATAATCTGCGGGGAAGGCAAGTCTATATCTGACATGCTATCCTAGTAAGAACAACAAGTGGTGATGATGGAAATGGTTTGGTAGAAGCAGCCTACCATTAAGTAGCTGGTCAGTCATCTTAGGGAATGATGGCACCTTGGGAACCCAGTGTTGGTTTATGCTGCTTGTCAATCAGTGATAGCCACAGCCAGGTCAGCCTTTCCATGTGGATGTCCTTACTGCTAATCTCCTCCATCATTTCTACCTATGTTGTGAGCCCACTGGGAGATGGTAATAGTGCTGGGGAGTAGGGGCCTGAGGGATGTCCCCAGTGTAGTTAATTCTTCCCAGCTGGCTGTTAATAGCCTCCTCTTCTGAGGTCACAGTTTGGTGAAATTCACATAAATATCTTCACCCATGTACCCCTTACCCACATTTCTTTGTCACCACATTATAATATTTCTGCTTCCACATTCTTGAATGTACAGGCAAACTCTTGGCCACAGTGGATGCCTAGGTTTGTAATTTCGTGCTTTTATAATAAGTGAATTTGTATACTGTTCAAAGTTCTGTCCACTGGCAGGATTTACTCTTTTAGGGGTGTCCCAGAGAGACCTGTGGCACTGCAGCTGCCCACTTTGGAGCAATGGCTGCATCTGGAGCACCTGCAATCCAGGCCTCAGTCGTCTTCCTTTGTCTAGTGATCGCAGGAAACTCTTCATGAGAACAAAAGATAGCGGAAGTAGGAATGTCGGAAACTTAGGCTACTTCTTCATGTAGCTTACTTCTGCCTGCAGGACATGCTGTAGTCTGAGCGCATATTCACCACTTTCTTAGAGTGTTACTATGGGATCCAGAACTTACTACCCTCTGACTTGCAAACTCCTACCAGTAAGTTTAAATCAGTTGTACCTTCTTTCTAGGTCTAGCATAAGCTATCAAGGTAATGGGCCAGAGTGACAGCTTTTATGTCTTGGCAGGTCACATAACAACATCCGACTCCTGATGGGCGCCTCAATTTCTATGGTATCGGAATGGCTCATGGTTAAGCTTTCACGTCTCTAGTAAGGCCAAGTAGCAGACTGAGAACTTTTACAGAAGCAGAATATTTAGCTGCAGAGGGTGCCACTCCAGCTTCCAGTGATAATGCATGGCAAAGGCTCCAAACAGCTTCCCTGTCTGGTACTAACAATACAACTCCATTGGATCTGCTGGATCATGTGGCTAAAAAGGCACTTTCCACAGCCATATCTTGTTCTATATCTCACCCAAAACTAGTGTACTACTTGCAACACAACCCAGTGAGGAATATATTACATCTAAAATTGAAAGAGAACCCTAGGAATTGCTTCTCCTTTTGGTTGTAGAAGAGGGTAGATGCAATAGCTTGTTTTTCATTGTAGAAAGAATATCTTGGCAGGCCCTACATCAATGTGGCCTTGGAAATTTCTTGGAGGTAGAGGGCCCTTACACTCTCTTCTACTGGCTTACTACCCTCTGACTTGCAGGTTCTTACCAATAAGTTTAAATTGTTGCTACTTCTGTCTTACTGGGTTTAGTGCACATAAGCTATTAAAGTAATGTGCCATTGTAATGTCTTTTAGAATGGAAAAGAAGTCAAGATCCCTTTGAATTAAATTAAGACATAAGGCTGGGGGGTTGATGTACACTTGAGATAGGAAAGTGAAGATGTATTATTGGCCTTGCCAGCTAGAAGAAAACTGTTTCTGGAAGTCCTTATTGACAGGCATGGAGAAAAACAGAGTTGCTAGATCTATAGCCACATAGCAGGTACCAGAGGTTATACTCTTTCACTCAAGCATTGATATTCTACTTTTTTTTTTTTTTTTGTGGTACTGGGGATCGAACTCAGGACCCTGCGCTGCACTTGCTAGGCAAGCGCTTATTCCACTGAGCTATATCCCCAGCCCTCACTCAAGCATTGAAACCATATCTACTATAGCACTGAGTAACTGTGCTGGTTACATTTATAATAGCCCACTGCATTTCTCCCAAATTCACCCATGTTCTTGCATAGTCATCCAGACAAATAGGTGAGTAGAATGGATATTTGCCAGGAATTATTGATGCTGAGCTATTTTCCCTTTTAAAGATGGTGCTGATCTCTGTCATCTTCCCAGGACTGAGGTACTGTATTCTGCTTGTCATCTTCTTGTAAAGGCAGTTCTAGAAGCTTGGACTTGGCCTTTCCCACCATATTTACCCTCACTCCACAGGCCAGGAAACAATGTAGGGAATCTACCAGTTCCTGAGTATACCGCTTCATTATGTGTTCCTGATCTAACAACAGAATGAGTTCAGAGATCCCCTCGGAGATGGCTGAGCTAGAGTTACTTTGATTACTTCACATATCAATAGCCTTAATCCTGACTCCTAACCTGGCTGTTGGCCACAGTGCGATTTTGCCTCTCTTGGAGTCAGTGCTAATTCAGAGCTAGTAGTCTCTGAAAATCTTGATTATTTCCTTTTTCTAAGCACGTGGCTACCCTGGTAAATAGTCACAAGTGCCTGTGAGGAAGGTTTGGAGAAAGACTTAACAGTATACATTTTTAGCAGTCTCTTGCGATCCTTCTTAAAGGAGACCTAACCTCCCCCTTCACTCCACCTACCTGAGGCCTGTACATTGGTTGAGGAACTGTGACTCTCTTTTTATGATTCAATGTAGACTTTGTTCACTTGACCTAGAACTTTTCCATTTGTACAGATCAAGTAATTCCCTTTTGGAATGCAATGACCAACTAGCCAACGCCATAGCTCTACAAGACTCTACTTTGATTGCCGCTTCGGCTCTGCTGATTATTATGGCGCCTGCGTCCACCTTGACTGTGGTGCCTGCATGTGCTGCTATTGGTTATCCTCCCCCAACCCGGGGTCTAGTTATGGTATTGCATGGCGGTTTCCCAGCTCAGTGACTGCAGTCCCCACAGTAAGCTCTGGCTTACAGAAACTCTTTGAGGATGCTGTGTCCCTCTTATAGATTTATTTTCCACAGTGTTGGTGAAAGGGTATGTCTTCTGGGCACTCCCATTAGGGTTAATAAGTTTTAAGTGACACATCGATTCTGACATTCCAGTCTTACTGTCTTTGAATTCCTTTTTCTACATTAAACTAAGGCGAGTCTGTCATTTCCAGCTTGCTCACTGTAGGCCACTTTTTAGTCATATTTTAGTACAGTAGCCAGAGAGACTTTCAGAGCCCTTTCTCACTTCATGGCCTACAACATTTCATGAGAAATCTCTGCTTAGTCATCTCATATCAAAAAAGTCTGCCTGATCCACCTGTATGTTCATGCCACCATTATCCTACACCCTATGTGTCTGTTCTCATCCACGTTTCCTGGGCTTCTGTTTGCAGAAATTAGAAAACTAAAGTAGTTCCTTCAGAGAGCAGTGTACTGCACTTCACTGTAGAGGAAGCTTTGTACCTCAATCTAATTATAAATCTAGAAGCAAAGAGGGGTGGTGAGGTGAGTCGTGAGGACAGTAGGATTGTCTTAGGTTGTACCTGCCTCAGAGGTAGTCCCTTAGCCAATGGAGGGTTAAGCCCTTCACAGAGGCATAAAGAGACTGCCTTCCACTTTATGTGGAGAGATATCTTCCATGGGTAAAGAAAATTCATCAGAATTTAGAAACTCAATGTCCTGTATCTTCATAAAGGCTTTCCTACACATCTCCATTTCAACTTTTGAAATCCCATTTCTTGCTACTGGAAAAACTGGCTCATCACATGCCAAAGACTGAAAATAGACCCATGTCTATCACCATGCACCAAACTCAAGTCAAAATGGATCAGAGATCTAAGTATTAAAGTAGAAACACTAAATCTACTGGAAGAGATTGTAGGTAAAAATCTTAAAGACATAGGGGCAGGCAGAGAGTTCATGAACAAAAACCAAACTGCATGGGAAATACTTCAAAGAATCAACAACTGGGTTGTCATCTTATTGAAAAGTTTTTGCACATCTAAGTAAATCACCTGCAGAGTAAAAAGAAAACTCACAAACTTGGAAAAAAATTTTAGCTAACTGCTCTTCAGACAATTACTTCTATCTAGAATATATAAAGAATTTAAAAAATCAGGAGCCCCAAATTCAAAGACCCATTTTAAAAATGTGGATCTGAAATGAATACACACTTCTCAGATAAAGAAATACAAACTGAAAATAAATACATGAAAAAATGTTTAACATCATTAGTCATTCAAGTAATGCAAATTAAAACAGTACTAACATTCCATCTCACCCCAGAAAGAATGGCTATGATCAATAAAAACCAACCAATAACAAATGCTGGAGGGTCTGTGGGGGAAAAAGGAACCCTTCTTCAGTGTTGGTAGGAGTGTAGACTGGTGAAACAACTGTGGAAATCAGTTTGGAGATTCCTCAGTAAACTAGGATTAGAGGTTCCATTCAACCCAGCTATTTCCCTTCTGAGTATCTTTCCAGAAAAACTGAAAGTATCACGTCACAGTGATATATGTGTACCCTTGTTTATAGCAGCTTCAATTTGTAATAGCTAAATCATGAAAGCAACCCAAATGCCCATCAACTGAGGAATGGATAAAGAAGTTGTGGTATTTTTATATAATGGAATATTACTCAGCTATGAAGAAAGATAAACTTGGGGCTTTTATAGGTAAATGGTCATAACTAGAGACCATACTGACAAGTGAAATAAATCAGACATGCATGTGTCAACACCATATTGTCTCACTAGTGTAAGAACCTGACAGAGTGAATAAAATCTAAAAGGTGCCATAGATTCTGTGAAATGGAAAGAAACTGCTAAAAAGGAAAGAAAAATTGAGCTAAGGGAAAGGGTAAAGAAAGAAAGGGAAAATATGTATATATGTATATACATTATACCTAAGATAGTTGTATTACTGATTTCTATCACTTTATTGAAAGGAACAGTTGATGTTTTAAGTGTATGATTAATCTTACATGTCTATATTTGTTTATCTGAGTATCCAGTTTGAAGATATCAATATGGAATACAACCACCATTGTTAATTTCCTATCATCTGGTCTGAAAATATGTATCTTGTGTTGTTGCGTTGTTTTGTGTTATTTTGTAAATATCTGTGTGTCTGTTAATGTTTTTATTCTTTTATCTTTAAAATAAAAATATCTCATTTCTTCCAGTGAATGTCTCCACTTTAACAGTAGAATCCCTGCCAGGCCGGGAAGGAGTTCAACTTACACTCTATAAAAGATGAGAATCTATATTTGGCTTTTAGCAACATCAGCCATGGAAGATGGTCTTCCAAAGGGCACAGATAGAATCTTTCATGTCATTTGTATGGCTGGAAATTTAAATGTCTGAGCCTTTACTTTTTTTTTTTCATCTATTGCACTTGTTTAGAGACAATAGGAAGATCCAGCTACTCTCATGACATTCATAGTTTACCAGAAGTGTTAAAAAGTACCGTGTACACAGTCAGCTGCCTTGTTGTTTTATATGAATGGTTAGTTGAGAGTATGATACTGGTATTTTCCAGCTCAGTCACTAGGAGATTCCATGGACAATGCTTTCTTTACCAGTAGAAATAGGGCATTAACATTTTGAAACCTAATTAAATTAGAAACCTAATTCCAGAAGCCCCATAATTCAGAAAAATAATCCCTTATTTTTTTGCTCCTTTGCACCAGCTTCAACACCAGAATCTGTATTACTGAGGGATCTGCAGAGAACCGAGTCAGTGTGTCATAGGATAAGGGCTTAGTTCACATGACTATGGATGTTGAGATGCCTTAAGATCAGCACTCCACAAGCTGGAGACTAGTGAGAGTTGAAGTACTACCCACTTTTGAGTCCAGAGGCCAAGGAGGAAAAGAGCCAATGGCAGTGGTGGTGAACCCGTGACACTGTGCTGTTTGTTTGTTTGTTTCTTTAAGAGAAAAGATGTTAATATATCAGTTGTTTTTTCTAAACAAAAACCTCAGTATTCAGGTTTAATTGCAGTGTTAGCACTTGTCTTGGTTACTTTGCTCTCACCGCTGCGACAAAACACCTGACACCCAGAATTAAGGAAGGAAAGGTTTATTTAGCTCACAGTTTGTGGAGGTTTCAGTCCATACCTGACTGTCTCCAAGGCAGAGTGGCACATGGTAGAGGGCAACAGTACATGGTGGGGGAAGACAAGAAAAGCAACAAGAGCAGAAAGGCAGGAGTGGCAGAGAGCAAGCCTTTTTCCCTCGCTAATGTTGTATGCAGGCTTCCGTGCTTCAGGATGAGTGTAGCACTCACACCCATAATCCCAGAGTCGGACCATGGATCAATCAGAAACTGCAGAAGCACACCCCATGACTGCATGAGGCTTTCAGGGGACATCTAGACACAAACCATAACAGTGCTTTATGATCAATACATGGGTTTTTTGCAGTTTGGGTACCATCTCTGAATAGTTTGCTATCATTGGCCTATGGTATAAGTTCTAGTTTGAAAGTTAGGCTTAAATAGAGCTAGGGTTTCAGCTTATGTCCAAAGGCCAGGAAGGAGCAACATCCTAGCCCTGCCATTTAGGTAAGAAGCATCTCCTGCTACTCAGCTTTTTTTTTATTGAGTTTTTCCTTAAATTGGATGGGGACCACCCCCACTGGGGAGAGCGATCTGCTGTACTCAGTCCATTCATTTACTGTATGCAGATCTCATTTAGAAACACCCGCAGAAGCACAGCCAAATACTGTGTGGCCAAATATCTGGGCTCTCTGTAGTCCAATGAAATTGACACAGAAAACTAAGCACCATATTCTGTATAGATACATGATCTTTTAATATAAATGACAGAATTCAATGAATGTGAAATATTTACAACAGTGATTAAACTAGAGTAAATGCTAAATATCTTCTGAGTTTCCCCAAAAGTTTTTGAAGTACTCTGAGACAGGGGTGGCTTATAGCTAATCATGTCCCACATAGCCTGTAATATATTGTATGTGGGCATGACATGAACCTTTCAATTCTAAAATTATCTGTAAAAACATTCCACAATGGGTTATATTGAAGATATTTTGGACTTTCTGGTTCTGCTTTGTGAAGAATAATTACTAATGTTATTAGAACTTTCAAATGTTGTGATAACCATTGCCAGGATTGATCTAGATCCAAATATTTCTACTTCATGTTATTGTGTATGGAGGAGGAAGAGGAAGTTTTATGCATACACACATATGTGCATGATGCCTACCTATACTGTAGCTCTGCTTTTACACTGTTCTTCCAATGCTTTGGTATTCATGTCTGAATCAACTACAATTTGAATGGAATTTTATGAAAAACAAAACTGTTCAACTGAGAACCCTCTTTTAATGATCTGCTCTTAATCAGCCCCCAGGGTGAGGGAGATTAGAAAAGAAAAGCAGCTATGACACAGTCCTTATTCTAAAACAAATGCATTAGGTACAAAGACAGCCATGTAACAGTGAACCGACCACACAAGAACTATAAGGTATTAAATGTAAAGTCTGTAAAACTGACAATAAGCACAGATGTGATTCAGAGGAGTAAGAATCAGTCTTACTCATAACAGTTGGAGGAGGTTGATGCTGGAGTAATTATGTTTCCACCCTGAAAATTTTCATTAGTCTTTTTAGTATTCTGCTAAAATTGCCTCCTTGCTGGTGTTTCACCTGTCCCACCTGTCACAGCCTGCAGGTGAGACCTGCCTTGCACTGAAGAATTCACATTAATCATTTAGCCCTTCTTGCTTCTCATATAAATCTCTCACAGATATTACTAACTTGCAAGAGGTAATTTTATGGACTTGGCATCAGGCTTGTTTCAAACCAGATTACTTTTGAAGTTGGGAATATTGGTGACCAGTCGAACACTAAATGAAAAAAAAAAAGATTCAACCTGGGATTTAATATATGTCAAGGAAAAGAAATCAGAACTACAAATACATGGAGATTTTTCTCTGACAGCTGATGGCTGCTTCTGCCTTGAACTTGAATAGATGATCATGTAGGCACTGGTTTTCATTTTTATCATCTTAAGAATATTTTCTGTACTAGTTTCCTAGGCTGCCATAACAAATTACTGCAAATGTGGTGTTTTTATGTGAAAGAATTTGTATTTTTCCAGACTCTAGAGGCTAGAAGTTGAAAGTCAAGCTTTTTGCAGGGCTGTCCTCCCTCCGAAGGCTCTGGAGGAGATTCTCCTTGTCTCCTTTAGCTCATGGCAGTTCCAGGTGTCTCTGCCTCTGGCATCTTAAATCTAATTAGCTGTCTCTGTCCTCTTGTGCCCTCGCTGTGTGGCACTGTGGTTTTCTTCCTCTGTGTGTGCCTTCTGGGCTTCTTATGAGGACACTTGTCATTGAATTTGGAGGCTACCTCATTAATCCAGCAAGATCTCATCTTGAAATGCTTCACCTGATTTTCACTGCAAAGACCTTTTGTCCAGTGTCACATTTATAGTTCCTGAGGGTCACAGCTTGGAGATATCATTCGGCAGTTACAATTCAACCCAGTTGCCTTACTCTTTCTGGTTGTTAGCTCCTGTAGAGAGCTGAAAGGAGCTGCATTTTGCTAGCACAGTGCTGCTGGTATCCAAAGGTACAGGGGCACGTGTGTGATGAAATGTGACTGGCATGACTCATTTTCAGAGCACATTAAAATGTTTTGGTTCAGTTGCTCTTCTACTGCTGGATGAGCACCACCCTGAATAGAAGCATAAGTCTTCCCCTGATTTTTAATTAAATTCAGTTCTGTTAAATTGATACTTTATGAAGGTGTTCAGTGATTTTTCTACTTTTGATACAATACTAGCTCTCTTCACTGCACCTAGAACATAAGCTATGAAACATGTACTTTTTTCTGCATCAGATACCAAGTCTGAAGAGCAAGGCTGATTTTGGATGAGTAGCTTTTCTCTATTTTGATACATACGTTCCTCATCCTCTGAATGTTTATTTTCAGATAAAGCTGTCAGAACTCTACAATGTGACAAATATACCTACTTTGCTTTGTCTTTATTTCCATCACTAATTCAGCAGTTAGCCTGTATTAATCAATATTTTTGTTGACTGAATAATGTTCTAGAAAGGTCATAGTTTTCAAATGTATTAAATGATATATTTTGAGACCAAATATGGCTGCTCTCTACTGTTTGTGCTACTGTATGGTCTCTGCCCTCCACCTAATTCTTTCTTGGTAACTAGCAGTGCTATTTGCTTCAATATGTACTTTTGTTGTTGTTATAATAAATAGAGGTCAGAGAGGGTACCTTGGTTGTTAAAGGGATCCAAGAGCCCTGGGCTTAAGATCCAGAAACTTAGATTTGTGTCCAGAATCTTTCTGTGTTTTTTTAAATGCTTGTTAGGTGACCCTGGGCAAGTGTTTAACTTAACACTCCAGTTTAGTGATGGCGAACCTTTGGGAGCTTTCAGTGATAACAAACAGCCAGCTGCAACATGCATGCCATAGGTTCACCACCACTGCTCTAGATTGTCACATACTATATTTGTTTCTTTTAAAAGTTTGAGTATCTGTTACAGGCCAGGTACTATTCTAATGCTGATCAGGGAACAGTGAGTCATACAGACAAATGTTAGCATGCCCGAGATCTCTCCCTAGTACAGGGAAATGATTGTAGGTACACAAATAACAGAACGTTAAAATTTATCAGATAAGTGCTATGGGGGAAACGAATCAGGCTAGAGAGTTCTGGGAGTGAGGAAGGGACATAGTTTTGAGTGAGGTGATCAAGGAAGACCTCCCTGAGAAGTGCTGCGGGACAAAGGTCTGAGAAGTTGGATGAGAGCTGCTGCCCATGTCTGAAGGAGGTGCCTTGCACACAGAGGACAGAAGAGGTGGAGAGTGTGGTCCTGGGCATAGCACCGCGCTTTCACATGCCCTGGCTGTGCAGAGGCCCTGCTTCCTCAGCTGCTGCGAATGTACACTGATGATTCCCAACTGACTCCTCGCTGAATGGCACTAAACTGAAGAAAGCCACCTCTTCCCAGGCCACGTGCTCTCCCCAGTGGCAGCCTGCATGGAATAAATGAGTGACTCACTCACATGGGAGTCCAAAGCCCGATTTCCTCCCCTCAAGGTGCCACTGCACTTCTGCAGGTCATATCTGTGAGCTGAGTTTCACTGGGCTAACACCAAGGGGTTCACAGCACTTCCTCATTTTGTGGAGACCCAGTGGTAGAATCCATTTCTGTGCCCACTGTACCTTCCAAAGGCCACCTTGGCAGGTGGCTCTTCTCCTTCCATCTTTAAAGACAGCAAGAGTGGATCTAGTCCTTCTCACATTACACATCTCAAACCTCACTCTTTTACCTTCATCTTGCATGGTGAAGGACCTTGGTTGAAAACATTAGGCTCATCCAGATGCACAGAAGAATCTGATTTTAAGACCAACTGAATTGCAATCTTGGTTCCACTTGCAGACTTAGTTCCTCTTTGACCTATTGTTGATTCTTAGGTTCAGGGGGTTAGGATGCAGGCATCTGTGAGAGGCTAATATTCTGCCTTCCTCAGGTGGGAACATGAGCACAATGTCTGTGGTAAAAACGAGGTAGTGTAGATACAGAGTAGAAGGCAAAGTACCTAGCCATGCGGCAAGGTAGATAGATGCAGTGTTGGAAATGTAGTTCTCTGATTTTACTTTTCTCAGTAAAAAATATGTAAGATCAACAGCTGAGAGGTACCAAGGACTTATAAGAGAGAAACAAGTTATCAACATTAAAAGACAAAAACAGTTATCAACATTATCTAAGAGGATGGGGTGAGGCTGCCATGACAAAATAATGGTACTGGTAGGCAGTATTCAAGGTACTTGTCATTTCTTCCTACCTTAGCTTTGTTTTCAGGGTTGCAATGGGTTATGCACTATCTTTTTTTGCGGTACTGGGGATTGAACTCAGGACCTTGTGCTTGCTAGGCAAGCACTTATTCCACTGAGCTATATCCCCAGTCCTTGCAATGGGTTATGAATACTAAGTTTTTCTCTTTCTTTCTATACTACTTTTCTTTTTCTTTCTTTCTTTCTTTCTTTCTTTCTTTCTTTCTTTCTTTCTTT
>PVLD010021335.1:0-31694 GCA_004027595.1 Dinomys branickii | reverse complement strand
GCAGAGAGTTCATGAACAAAAATGAAACTGCAAGGGAAACACTTCAAAGAATCAATAACTGGGACCTCATCCTACTGAAAAGTTTTTGTACATCTAAAGAAATCACCAGCAAAGTAAAAAGAAAACCCACAAATTGGGAAAAAATCCTAGCTGGCTGTCCCTCAGACAAAGGACTGCTATCTAGAACATACAAAGAACTAAAAAACATGTACATGTCCAAATTCAAAGACCCAATCCAGAAAGGGGCATATGAGATGAATACACACTTCTCAGATAAAGAAATACAAATGGCAAGTAAATATATGAGAAAATGTTCCACATCCTTTGCCATTCAAGAAATGCAAATAAAAACAACATCGAGATTTCATCTCACCCCAGTAAGACTGGCCAGTATGAAAAAGTCATCCAGTAACAAATGCTGGCGAGGCTGTGGAGAAATAGGGACTCTATTACACTACTGGTGGGAATGCGGACTTGTGCAACCACTATGGAGAGCAGTTTGGAGATTTCTCAGCAAACTAGGTCTAGAGGTTCCATTCAAACCAGCTATTCCCCTTCTGGGTATTTTCCCAGAAGATCTGAAAACATCATAAGACTCTGATATATGTGCACCCATGTTCATAGCAGCGCAATTTGTAATAGCTAAAATGTGGAAGCAACCGAAATGTCCATCCACAGAAGACTGGATTAAAAAACTGTGGCATTTTTATATAATAGAACATTATTCAGCTATAAAGGGGGACAGATTTGGGGACTTTGTAGGCAAATGATCACAATTGGACACCATACTCATAAGTGAAATAAATCAAGAGGTACATGAGCAGGCAACATATCGTGTCACTGGTGTAAGAACCTGAGGGTGGGAACATAAACTAAGAGACATGAAGGAAATCTGTTCAAAAGTAAAGAACAGATCGGATGTGGGAAAGGAGAAAAGAAAGAGGCAAAAATGTATGTATGTATATACATATGTGCAGGAAGGCTAACATGGTTCTACTATTGTCTTATGTCACTTAATGGTATGGAATAGTTGATGACAGATTGTTTGATCAATCTTGTATGTCTATATGTGTTCTCCGGAGCATAAATTTTGAAGATATCAATATGCAATGCAACAACTATTGTTGCTTTTCTGTTGCTTTGTCTATAATTCAATTCTGATTATACGGTTATTGAGCCACTTTGTGTCGCTTTGTTAATGCTTTTCGTTTTTTTTTTTTCTTTCTTTCTTTTTCTGTTGTTGTTGATGTAGTTCTTTTTGCTTTCACACTTTAAAAAGAAGTTGTACTACTGACTTAGGTCACTTTATTGTAAGGAATAGTTGATGATTAATTGTCTGATCAATTTTGCCTGTCTATATCTGTTTTCCTGAATATACACTTAGAAGTTATCAATATGTAATGCAACAACCATTGCTGATTCCCTGTCACCTTATCTGTAACTCAGATTCGATTGTACTATTCTTATGGTACTTTGTGTCTGTTTGTTAATATCTTTTTGTTTTTATACTTCTAAAATAAAAGAAAAAAGAAAATGATGGCCTGCAGTGTGAGTATGTGAGCACGTGTGTACCCGTGTCTAAATTCTTACACTATATGGAAACAACACCTCGAAAGATGAAAAGAAGTTGGTGCCATATACTCTGAATCATTAGTCAAAAGCAGCATGTCGTTACAAACAAAATACAGGAATTGGAATCTTTAACCACATCGTAACCATTTTAAACTCACTAATTTAAAGTGTGGATGCTGTTGTGCAAATGTTACTGTACACGTGTTGCTTTAGCTCTCTTTTTCCCTTCAGTGTTAGCTTCCCTTTTTATGGCACCAGGATTGGAGCTTGCGCTTGCTGAGCAGGCACTCGTGCACTGACTGTACCCCCAGCCCCTCAGCCTGGGCTTTCATGCTGTACTGCACAGTCTCTAAAATAAAAAGGAAAGCAGTGACATCCGCCGTTGTCTGTCATGCTCACCTCCGTGATGCTGAGGTTACCGGAATCAATAGGGCTGTGTTTTGGTGCTATATTTACACACCCATGATTTTCAGAAATGCAGCCTCTATATAGTGGCAAGTTGGCTTTGATTTTTTTTCAACACAAATATCAGAATCTCAATGATTTAGAAGAAGTTACATTTTAAGAAATAAAAGAAAACTTTCCCTTCATTGTTTGTAGCTTGTTAGAGCGATGTCAGTTCTCCTGGGTGCAGTTCCCCAAAGTCAAGAATTTAGATGTGAAACAAACAACACAGTCATGAACATAGTTTCAGGGTGTGAATCTTGCACAGGGCATTGCAAACTTCCCCCCAAATCCTTGATGATTGGAAAAATATTAATGGTCTCCTTTATTAAATTATTTGGAAATTGTTACACATTGCCTTCAAAGGAATGGAAACATAAAAGGAACGTTTTAATTTTGAAGGAGATTGTACATGTAGTTTATCAGTAAAAGCAAGAAAGTGATCAGTTTATAATGTACAACAGGTAAATCCAGCTTTTGGTGAGTATGGTGGGCATATTTCATTCTTACATGATGTACACTGAAATCTTCAAACAAATCTTTGGGGAGGGATAAATGTAGGTGAGCAGTGAGTGAGCATTATCAGCTTAGTTTATTGACTAAGTTGACTACTTTGACTATTCCTAGTATCATTTTATTGAATTTAAAATTATGTATTAAGTGCTATGTTAAATACAATGCTATGAATTTGGTTATGTATTAAATACTGTGTTAAAATTACTGTGTGTGTAGTGAGTTGTAAATGAAAGATTGAATGCAAGATTTCCTTCTAAATTTTAATCAACTCATGAAAAATAGGGTAAAAGACAGTCATAAATAACAAATGATGTACAAAGATATGCAAATCAGTCTGTAAATATGGTGATAAGAAAGATGCAAAAGAAAATAGACTAGGAGAAAATAGTGATATTTGGAATAGCCATTAATGTTTTCTAGGAAAAAGCACTCTAGGAAATGTGTCATTAAACAGGATATAGTACAAAACATTAGAAGATAAACAGGACAATTCCAGTGGATTAAAAACTAAATGTTTTATAGAATCAAATTTTAAAATAATGATGTCAAAAATATTTATACACTACCTGAATGACATTATAGAAGTCCACAGAAGCTAGTTTCAGTCATGGTGTTTAGGGTTAAAGAACAGTGACATAGGCACATAGGGGCCTACCGAGAGCCAGCGTGTGTAACCACGGTGGGTAACCATGGGAATGAAGGAGAAGGGCAGTTTTTAAATTTTTCACTGTTTCTTATTTCCTGACCATAACCTGAGATTATGATAGTGACCACAGAACACGGTACTGATGTTAAATCTTGAGGAAAATGAAGCTAATGTATCATTCAATGGTGAAACCAGTGCAAGTTTGAAATAAAAACATGAAAATTACCTAAAACTGAAAGTATTGCAGAATATAAACCACTAGACCTATTTTTTCTGATGCCATACATATAATTGTGTACAGTTCAAACTCAGTATTCTCAACTCTATACAACTTAAGTAGCTCCAAATAATAGGTTGACTGTTTTTAATGAAATTATCAGCATGACAGTACTTTTGCAATTATTGGACTCTGTTTCCATGCTTCAGTCCTATTCTAGCTGTGAAACTTTAAGTATAGAGTGGAGACCTTGCTCTCCAAATAGAGAGATGCATAAAGAACATCATCTTGAAATTCTTTCAGCTCTTCGTTTTGCAGTGGCCCTTAGTGCTCATCAAATTAACATCATAGGGTAGCTGCTCTGAAAGTAGCTTTCCAGACATGAGACAAAAGACAGGTTTTGTTTTGTTTTGTTTTTTTTTTTTTAGAAATTGGTGTTTTATTTTCTGTCAACCTCATTTCCATTTTGCTGAAGTGTCTGCAGAACAGCTCAAGACCACTCTGTGGTGGTTCCCACCCACTCGGTGGCCTGTGCAGTGGGGGCTGCAGACCAGACTTCTGTGGCCGGCTGAGCACTCCAGTCTTCAGTGGGGAACTGCTGAATGGGCACAGAGGGCACCTGCATGCCCTCAGACCAGTCTGCAACCTCCAGCTGAGCAGCAGTGAACTCGGGAGCTGGCTCAGTCCATTCGCCCTGAAATTCCTCCTTGGTCACAGCCTTCTCAGCAGCCGCCTGCTCTTCCTTTTCAATCTCTTCAGGATCCCTGTAGAAGTACAGATCCGGCATGACTTCCCACGGGTGCTCACGGGAGATGGTGCCACGCAGGCGTAGCACTTCCTGGGCCAGCATCCACCACATTAGACCCACTGAGCGAGCTCCCTTATTGTTGCATGGGATGGCAATGTCCACATAGCGCAGAGGAGAATCTGTGTTGCACAGAGCAATGGTCGGCAGATTGACGTAAGATGCCTCTGTGAGGGGCTGGTGGTCAGCCCTGGGGTCGGTAACCACCAGAAGACGTGGCTCTCGGAAGGCTGCCTGAATCTGGTTGGTGAAAGTCCTAGGGGTGAAGCGGCCAGCGATAGGAGTGGCTCCGGTGGCTGCAGCAAACTTCAGCACAGCACGCTGGCCGGTGTTCCTAGAGGATATGACACTGACATCAGCAGGATTTTCAATGGCAACTATGGCTCAAGCTGCCAGCAGAAGCTTCTCCCAGGTCCGCTTTAGATTTATGATGTAGATTCCATCACTTTTCCTTTTATAGATGTACTGCTCCATCTGGAAATCCAGGTTGGTGCCACCTAAGTGGTTTCCTGCAGCAAGGAATTTGAGGACATCCTCCTCCTTCATTTGCAGGACATCAAGGGTTCCGGACATTGTGAAATTTCCCGTTAAGTTACGATGGGAATCAAGAACAAAGCCGTATGGACCCCTGCCTGTGCAGCACCGAAAAGACAAAAGACGGTTTAATGAAGGATCCAACAACTGCCCAGATCATAATGGAGCACATAAGAGTGGAATGGTCACAGATCATCAGCAACATTAAAAGTAAGTGAAATTATAGTGAAGGGTTCTAGGCAGAGAGCCCTATAAAAGGCAAGAAATGTCACCTGTCCAGTAGGATGAAAGGACATTCAGTGCACAATAGAAATGAATCAAACAGGGTATGAGGCATAGTACGCAGTGCAGCACCTGGAACTTTGTCTAAAGTTGTAAGCATAAAATCAGAGTGCATGGCTTAGTGGTCATCTATGGACAGACTTTAGCATAGTAGTACATCGAGCGAAGCTTGTGAATCTAACCTCAGTTTCTGAGTCAGACATAGAGCAAGTAACAGGAGTTAACTGAGTTCATTCTACCTGGAGCTGGAAGATTTTCTTGGGATAATGAGCCTGGCTCTTAGCTCGATGAACTGGACCTTGGTTTATGAGTTTAATTTGTGTAGGGCTTTGGAGAAGGTACTGTGTGTGTGCTTGTGCAAGGGAGATGGCCATGGCTGGGTTTGTCAACCAATACAAAGTGATGAACTGAGCAAAATGTGGCCAAACACTTTTGTTTATGAACCAAACTGTTTGCAGACAGAAGCTTTCCTTTTGTGAACCAAAGTGTTATTTTATCAGCTCAGAAAGATTACTGTACAACGACGCTGTGCCAAGAAATAGATTCTGCAAGATAAGGTTTTGAACTATTGTAAGAAGTAAATGAATGAACAAACAAAAAAGTCAACATTTTACTTAGGAAAAAAGCAGAATACCAAGACAAACACTCTATATTATGAAAGTGAAGAATGCCAAAAATAGCTTCTCAAACTTAAACGTGTCTATTGAGACCTAAAACTACAAGGAAATTCAATGTTATCAGAAAAAACTAAAGATAAATTTTCAAGGATAGAATTCGCTGTGTGATTAGTGCTTTGGGTTTTTTCTATGATTAGTCCTGTGGCTTTTTTTCAAAGCTTATTAGATGTGCAGGCAGGGACTTTAATGTATGGAATGCACAGTACAGAGTTTGATAATCAAGTTTGAACGCAGGCCTATGAAAACATCCAAGAATATTTTGCTCTCAAACTATATCAAGTGCTCTTTAGACTTTGGTTTGGAGGCTGCTGGAATGGTCTCTTTTTTACTATTAGACAGCACATGATCTGGCCAGAAACCCTGTTTCCATTCCTATAGCCGAGCTTTTCTGATACTGTGGTTTCATCAGGTTTCCTTACAGTAGACACAGGTTTTGCCAACTCTTAACCCACATGACTGTAACCTGATAAAAGCCATCTAATTTCCTGAGTATAAAGACAAGACTTCCTTTATCAACACAGGTGACAAACTGAGTAACACTCACAAAGGTTCACCCCATCCCCTATGTCATGGACAGTGTGATGGGGGCGCTAGCACTCTGTACCTGGGGATGGTAGTGGTAGGTTTCATTCACAGGAGACTCTCAGTTGCTACAGACAAGGCTACAAGTGGGACAAGTTTGCAGATGTGCTCAAGATGGACACATGATACTTAGTGGGCCTTCACAACCGCTTGCAGAATCAGTGATTTATTCAGATATGAGATTCATCATAATCAAACTCCCAGTGGTATATGAAACTATAATATTAATATATTTGAATCTTATGTACTCTGCCATTCATACTTGGCCACGACACCCAAGTCTGCAACTTGAAGAAAGTGTTCTGGTTGTTTTATAAGTGTTGATAGTTCTTATACTACCCTGTTTATGTAGTTTATAATCTCTCATAAATTGTTTATTTCTGCTTAATATGATATGTACTACAAGCCAACCACACAAGCAACAGAAGCTGACCAATGTTAAACATTTAGGATATCTTCAATATCAGTCATCAGGTTTTTATATTTATTATTTAAAGCCTCTCTGTAACCATATATTAGATATAAATTTGAAGTAATATCAGTATTATCAGAAGTATTAATCAAACCACTTAAAGACCCTCTTAGGAAGATACTTTAAGAGTTCTTTGTAGTAGTATATACGCAGAAATGGAGAAATTCAGTATATAACTAGAGACCTGGGAATATCTGACAAGATATATTTGTGCTCCCTTGAAATTATTTATCATATTTTCACATGTATTAAAATATGTGACCTTTACAAAGACTGCATATCCATGATCATGTGGCTACTAGGATTGGCTTAATATGTGTTTGAGTTGCTCTAGGTCTGCTGTGATTTCTTCAACATATGTTTTACCCTGGTTTTCTTAAGTACTACTTACATTTATTATTTTTTATATAATAGTAATGTTTATAATATTATATTTGACATTTTTATAGGTAAGAACTTTGAGTTGTTGATGAGCAAAGTTGATTGCTCAGAGCGTAAAGGGACCAAATTCTGCTCCCAAGAGAAGCAGCGCGCTCCTGGATGCTGCTGGACCTCACTTATATTCACGGCTTTATACTGCCACTCTGTTCCTTCTTCCAACCAGTTTTCTCAAGTTCTGCTGCACAGGGTTCTTCTACTTCTTCCACCTTATCTACTTTTTCCTTATTAACTGTCATGCTGCTTAATTTGGTAAATCGGAGCTCTGTGACCTCGTTTGTCCTAGTGGGGTTCTCAGAATACCCACGCCTCTAGGCACCCCTCTTCCTGGTGTTCCTAGCCATCTACACGGTCGCTTTGCTGGGGAACTGGGGCATAACTGTGGTCAGAAAGATCAACCCCAAGCTCCACACACCCATGTACTTTTTCCTCAGCCACCTCCCCTTTCTGGACATTTGTTACTCCAGTGTGTTTACACCCAAACTGTTGGAAATCTTGATTGTGGAAGACAGAACCATATCCTTCAGAGGATGTGTGACACAATTTTTCTTTGGCTGTGCATGTGTGATTGCAGAGATGTTCATGCTGGCAGTGATGGCCTATGACCGGTTCGTGGCTGTCTGTAACCCCCTGCTCTACACAGTGGCTATGTCTCCTAAGCTCTGCGCTCTACTGGTAGCAGGGACTTACATGTGGGGTGGCCTCTGTTCCTTGACAATCACATATTCCCTTGTGCAGCTGTCCTACTGTGAGTCCAACATCTTAAATCACTTTGGCTGTCAGTACTCTGCTGTCCCCTCTGTGTCCTGCTCTGACCCCTCCTTCAGCCAGATAGTATGTTTTATAATTTCTGTAGCCCCAGAAGCTTTCAGCCTCTTGGTCACCCTTGCCTCCTATGTGGTCATAGTTGTGACTATCGTCAGGATGCCCTCCAGGGGTGGGCTCCAAAAAGCCTTCTCTACCTGCGCCTCCCACCTGATGGCCATCAGCATCTTCCATGGCATCGTCCTCCTTCTCTACTGTGTGCCCCGCTCCAAGAGCTCCTGGCTGCTGGTCAAAGTGGCTGCTGTGCTTTTACAGTTATGATCCCCATGCTGAAGCCCCCTTAGCTTTTGGGGAATTTTTATGCTAGTGTAATCAGTTAAAATTTTTAAATATGTGACAGTTTTCAGTGTTGAGAAAAATTTATTTTTCTCTGGTTAGATATGTACTATAATGCACTTATCCACTTCACCTCAGTTTTTGAATTAATTCTATTTCAACATCTCCCCACTGGATACTACAGAAGCAACAGTGAGGAAATGTGATGTAGGAATTCATCCCTTATGTGGATATAGAAATGTGGATGCAGGAGTTTGTCCCTTATGTGGATATAGAAATGTGGATGCAGGAATTTGTTCCTTCTTCATTCACTACAATGGCTGTACTCTAAATTGTGCCTAATGAAAGTTTAGTGACCACAGATGACAGCTGGCCTTACTGGATTCATACTGAAGATCACATAGCTCTGACTTTTACTCAGCAAATTCTAGAAAACACATATAGTCTTTCATTGTAATACTACATTTCAAGTAAAGTGAGGACCTTGACCTTTTATTATGAAGCCTTGGCCTGAATTTCTGTAATTTTGAAAATATTAGCCACTGTCTGTATGTTTCACTTGTTTCTTTCTTATATTTCCATAATCACTGTCAAAATACTGCTGAAAATCATGGATAAAATTCAATTTACTTGGTCTAATACTTACACCAATTATTTACTGACACAAAACCATTACCATTAAATTTTTACCCTTCATCCCACACTGTTCTTGCGAATTTATCTACTCCTTATCAGCAACTGACGTTGATCTTCTCAGAGTTGCTTTAACAATGGAGAAACTGTTTTATATCATTCATAGCTTCTCATAAACATGTCATTAAGTCATACTGCTAACATCTACAATATTGAATATTTCTTCATGCTTTTATTCAGTAAGATACATAATAAAGTTGATCCAAAGTAGTTAATCCAAAATTAACCTACTTTCCTAGTTTCCCTAAAATTCTGTCAGTATTTAATCATAGATTATCCACTGCTTTTTAAAGAATGTAATAGCTGTTTGTCTCCCCAAATAATTATTAAGTTTCTATTTCATATATTTAAATATATATGAAAACAAATCTATTTAAAAGTATGAATTTGACTAATCTTTGGTGTCTTCATTTAAATTTTAACACACTTGTTAAATAAACATTTTTTTTTTTTTTTCCGGTACCGGAGACCGAACTCAGGACCTTGCGCTTGCCAGGCAAGCGCTTATGCCACTGAGCTATACCCCCAGCCCCTTGAATAAACATTTAATTCCCAGGTAAAGAAATAGAAAATTCCCATCCCCAAAATTACATTCTGCCAACTCTTAGCAACAGCAAAAATAATATTTTTATCATATTAACATACTTATTTATCTACAGATGTTTCTACCTAAAGATATTGATCACTAAATGCCGCGTATTTCCTACTGATGAACTAATGGAATGAAATAGTTTGGTGTTTTTTTAAACCTATCATGCTTTATAAATGACCAACATGTCTTTATGGAAATTGCATATATCTCATAGTAATTTTAGTATGGTTCTTGTTTAATATTTAATCCTGTAAATATTCCAGAAATCCTTTAGGAAAGGTTTACTTTAAAAAATTAGGTAAATGTAGTGAATTTTTATAACTTTTATTTAAAATCTATGTAAGTGAAAGCATAATTCTGAAGTCGGGATTAATCACTAACCTTGATTAAAAGATTAAAAAATAAAATTATGTCAAAACCAGCAATAATTCTAAAAAGAAAATATATGTCCTGGAATTTGATAATACAATATGCGTGCACTTAGAATGAGAAGAACGGATATGTAATGATTTTTGTAAAAGATGACCTGATGAATATAGCCAACAAAATAGAACATGTTTCTGCTTGAAAGACTGGAAATGCTACGTGACTGGATGGAAGGACTAGCGACAGAAAGTTGCTGTGTAGACCTGTGACATACTGTGGATGCAGCAGGAAGGGCTTGAATGTTAGTGCTTTGTAAAGAAACTCACATAAAAATATGTAAGATTTTGAGCAGAGCTCTAAAATAAAATTCAGAGAAAATTAATCGAGCAGGTAGGAGTAGACAGGCCAACTGAAAATGCCCCATTTTTATATAGTGGACTAGGTGGTTTGTGACATAGGAATCCAGGCAGCAGCAGATTTTGAAGAGTGCTTTTGTTTTTTGTTTTGTTTCGTTTTGTGCAGGGTCTCGCTATGCACTTCAGGCTGGACGTGAGCTCACTTTGTAGCCCAAGCTGGTCTTGAACTCACTGGCCAGAAGGACATATGATGTAGTAATAATACTGGCAACTGAAACAATTATAAGGATGATAATTTAATACATGCAGGATGGTTTTGTTTCCCTAGAAGAGGACAGAAGATTCAGAGAGGTTTGACAACTCATCAGATTCACGTATCAAGGTGGATAAGACATTAAACTGAGGTTGAGAGATTGCAATTAAAATCTCTACAAAGAGTCATAATTATTTTTTAAAAAGCAACATAACTTACTAACAAAGTATATCTAGATTCCCAAATCAACACCAGTATGAAGGAACAGGCTTGTCTGATTATACAATGTAAGAATGACAAAATTGAGGCACATGTTTACACAGAAAGTAAAGGGCAATAGTTAAATGGAAGAGAGGTTTAAAAGGGCTGCAAACACAATGGAAAGAAATGTAAAATGCTGACCTCTGACAAAATTCACATTGTGTTTTGTTGGAAATGGAATGTGTGTGTCCTGAAGGTATTTCTTACCAGTAACAGAGAAACATGGTTTAGAGATATCAGTCAACTAAACATGATCTAATTGTCACATCTGATTACAGCTGTGTTTTTATGATGAATATACTTGGGTCTGAATGTCATGTTTTAGTTTAACAGGTTAGATTACACAACAGATATTAAGAGGAGAAGGCAGTTCAAAAGAGTCAGTGAGCCATATAGAGATGTGGGCTTGATTCTAAGGAACCTATAAGAAATCTAGGAAAATTTAACCTGTAAAAGATATTGGTAATATAATATTATATAAAACTGTGTGCTAAATTATCATTTGTAGCAATGGACGTCTTCTGATGTAATGTTAATGGGCAGAACGAGGACAATATAGAACTCTGAGAAGGTGACCCTTACCCTACATGAAAGAAAACAAGAAGACAAAATACTGCTGAGCTCAGAAATGTCCAAACACATGCATCTCTGCGCCATTCCTCTCTGCTCAGGTTTCTCCACTTTTGCCTCACAGACTTTCACTGCTGGCCTTGTGTTACTTAAGTTCTATAAAAAACAGAATGGCTCATGAAACTCAAGTTCTATATCAAATATTGTGGTTCCAATAGTGATTTATATTCCGACATTCCTAATCCTCAAGAATGTGTCAAGTAAGGCAATTCATGTCCCTGCATTTAAAGAGAAGCCTGTTGTTACCAGTGTGAACAGTAAGGGACACAGAGAATGGGGGAAGGATGAACGCATGCCCGTGACTGTGGTGCGCTCTGAAGAGATTCTGAGAATTGCTTTCTTATTTCAGATTAGGTTAAAACTTGTTGTAGTTTTCAATGTGCAAACATAAGCCCATATTCACTTGTTTTCTAAACTCGCATTTAAATTTCATTGCTTCTTCCTTTGTTTGTGATTATACCCTATACTATACCTTACAAACCGTGACCCTAAACATGCAGGGAGTTTATTGGTTATGCTACAATTCTGTTGAATAGTTTTGTGTTACTGGACATTGTGTGATTCATAATTGCTTAAAAATCCAATATTTTTCATATGTACATATATATAGAGAGAGAGAGAAAGAGAGAGACAGACGCAGAGAGAGACAGACAGAGACAGAGACAGACAGACAGAGGAAGACAGAGAGAGGAAGCAGGGGAAGATAATATATATATATATATATATATATATATATATATATATACTGTATCTCAAGCAACTTTAAAATAATTGCAATTTATGAAAGTACTAAGTCTAAGCACTTAGGAGGCAATTTAATGGCAGAGACTTTCATCATGCTACTAGGGCGAGCACAGCAATTCTCACCATTATTTGACTGGGCAGTTGGAAGACTGTTAAAATGGAGAATTCTATGAAGCACTGAGTATTTCTTGAAAAATATAACACTAAAATATTTGCACATCATTGGTAATGATTGCCCGGTACCACTTTAACTGAGGAAATATACTTCTGCTATTCTCCTGATTTAAAATATACTCAAAAATCTGTACAACTCATAATTTCATTAGTGGCAAGTCGTGTACAGTCTTCACGACTGTTACTCCACCCTATTTTCATGTACTAAGAGGTGCTTCCCTTTTCTTCATTCTTTCATTCTACTTCCCCAAGCATTTGACTAAAATTTGAATATATATGTTCATGTATAATTGCTGAACTTTGAACAAAGGTCAAACACCTATACACTTTCAAAACATATATGTATGCACAATTTGCAGAAGAAATGTATGCTATAACCACTGGTTTTTGTTTCATAGATGAAGTAAATAACTAATTGACTGATTTAATGGACAAAAGGTATTCCATGTTCCAATATCTCAGAGGTGGACCATGCTTTCAAGACGCATGTTCAGTCATTGCTACATTTCATGAGTTTTGCAGCCTCCTGATCACACCTCCTAGGTCTTCACAGTTGTCACTGTAAGATTCCTTCAAAGGATGGATTTATAAAGCCTCATCCTCCTGTGCATTCACCTGGCCACCGTCTCTGTCTTACACAGAATGATTATACTTCTCTGCTATGTGCTCAAATTGAAATACCCAATGCTCCTTGGTAAAATAGCCATTTTATAGCATTGTGATCTCATTGATAAAACCCCAACTTACTATCTCAGAAATAAAGATGTGAAAGAGAGCACCATGAAGTTGATCTACATGAAAAGTTTCCCTCAGCACAATTACAGACATCAGCACAAAGTTCTTTAGTTATTTTTAAACTGTGCTTCTTAGGCTGCATCAATTTATAACTGGGAGATTGTTATTCAAAGAGTGCTATAAACTTCATTCAAAATTTATTAAATTGCATATGTATTTCTATGATTAAATGACACTCTTATAATTACCTGTGAGTAACAGTTAAGAAAAAAGCATTCTCTTTATGTCCTGTTGGGGACTTGGCCCTACCCCTAACCTCCTAACCGAGTTACAGTGAAGGCTTAAATGAAAGAGACAACATAATATATTTCTGAGAAGTCCAGGAAGATCAAAGCTCTGTGGGAGCTAAGATGAAGACTTTTCTGAGTTGCCTATTTGTCAGGTTTCCAAAGATTTGTGGGGGTACATGAAATGGAGGGTAAATCTCAGGGAAAAGCTCTCAAAATGGAGCAGAGTCTTGAGGAAAAAAGGAAGTAACTGGCCAATGAAGAGAACTGTTTGATCTCTAAAGTTGTCACATTTATTGCCCTTGAGTACTTTGAGCGACATTCTCAGCTACAGTATTATCTTGTCTTTAGAAGCTGTGCATATTAGCCTTCTGATTCATTCAGAAGTCCCCTTGTGGTCAGTTGCTTCACCCTTACACGGCCTAATCCCCAACAATTCCCCCCTTTTGTTTTTGTAATAACATCAGTTGAAACATTATGACTTAAGGTTGGATAGGGCTAGGTATTGTTGGATTCAAGGTCCCTTGTAGCAGACAAGAAACAGAAATGAAAGACACAAGCATATTAATATAATCAATCCAGTATAGAATCCAAAATGAGACTGGTGGCAGCAGACTTCACCGCAGGTTTGGAGATTTCCTCTCTCCATGGCACACACAAAGGTGTCTCGTGACCTGTTGAAACACATGCATACCTTTGTGCCCATGTTATTAATTGCACTGGGCCATCCCATGTTCGTGTTTAGATGTCCCTTTATGGGGCTTCAGCCCTAGGCATGCTTACTGATTTGTCTTCTTCCAACAAAGTTCTGATGAACTATTTTTACATTTCGTAAACAGATTTCAAAAATTTTAAGTAAAGGTACCAATTAATGATGTTTGTCAGGGGAAACTGTACTCCCTCATTGTGTTCATTCAGTTGCTTTTTAAGAGAGAGCTGTGTTCTTTCTCTTAAAGCCTAGCTTTAGTGAATGTGGCTTTCGCCATAATTGCTTGTGTGTGCGTGTGTGTGCGTGTGTGTGTGTGTCCCCTTAATAAGTGTCTAGTAATAAATTATATTATTATGTTGAAAAGGAATCATACTATGTAGTTCTTAAAAAGTTTGTTTTCTTTTCTGTGTATCTATATTTGGTCTTTCCTTGTAGAAAATAGGATTTTGCTGAAATATTTTTCAAGAAGTGCCCAGGAAGTAAAATTTGACATATTTACATAAAAAAGTAATGTGTATGTCTAAGTATATGAATGCATTATTATTTCTTGAGATTAAAATAACAGAATTGTCAGTGGTTACCATGGCTCATAAAAATAATGGGTTAAAAAGTAGCATGCTGGATACTTTTTAAAAATATATTATTTTTTGAATCACAGTAAGCAAATGTATTATCTAAAGAAGGAACATTGTACTTCTTTTTTTTTAGTATGATGACATTGTACTTCCTAACCACATGTTATTTTTAAAAGATATTTGTATTTGAAAAATATCAGGATCATTTTTCCATTTCATAATCAATTATGTGTGTGAAATTTTATAATCACCAAGGGTCTGTGTTTATGTGTGCCTTTCTCACTATGTGTGGAGACTGAGATATGTATCAATATAGGTAGCCAGGTACATAACTAGATAGATAGCTTCATAGATAGATATAGATATAGAAGAATTCATAAAATATAGATGGCACATATATTAGTGTCTATTTAGATATTTAATGTTTTATGAAGATTGTATAGATTTATATATAAAAACAATACCTTTATGATATCTTAAGTACCACATTATATTATACATATAAAAATGAACTATAATGTTATCAAGATTTCTATTCATTCTTTTATTGCATAACTTCTAAGAATAATTATTGCCTGCTTTGAGCCACAATGTGGTACACTATTTAATACCAATAACTATTCTATTTATTCTGGCAATGTTAAATTTTCATACCCTTGGTTTCATGAAATCAGCATATCTGGGTTTTTTCACATAGTCAACCTTTTTGGAATGTGATCTTTAAGAAAGTGAGAAAAATATGCACGGAAGGAAACAACTTCATTAGAAAATGATGCTGAGAAAACTGCCTATACATATGAAGAGGACTAACTATAGACCCATGTCTCTCTCCAAACTAAAATCAAAATGGATCAAAGATATAGATCTTTGAACAGAAACAGTGAATATTTAATTTCTAACGATACTTGTAATCTAAAATTTATTATATCAAATGTTAGCAGGAATAAAACTTGGAATGCAAAGTGCAGAAACAATAAACATTCATGCACCAATTTTTTTAAGGAATCACAGCAACATGACCCTGAAAGTACATAGAATTCCTGGAACCAAATTTTGTGACGAAACAATTGGGTGCTGATTAATTTGCTCATGGTCTCCTTTACATCTTTGTTCCTGAGACTGTAGATGAGCAGGTTAAGCATGGGGATGACCACTGTTTAGAAGACAGAGGCAACTTTGATGAGAAGCCGCGAGCTTTTGGTGGTGGGACCACAACAGAGAAAAATGATGGTGCCGTGGAAAACGGTAATGGCGGTGAGGTGGGAGGCACACGTGGATAAGGTTTTGTATCGACGCCCAGATGAAGACATTCTCATGACAGCAATAAAAATGAAAACATAAGAAGTAAGGACAATTATTAGGCTACTTAGTTCATTGAATGTTGCAAAGATGAAGAGGACCTTCTGGCTAAGGTAGGGGTCGGAGCAGGACACTGCAACAATGGCAGCGTGCTCACACACAAAGTTATCGATGAACTTCATCCCACAAAAGGACAACATCAACAAAAAGTATACGAATATTAAGGAACAGACCACAGCCCAAGCGTATGAGGCAGCTACCAGCAAGGAACACAGCCTTGGGGACATCACAGCTGTGTAGAGGAGAGGCTGGCACACCGCCACAAATCGATCATAGGCCATTGTGGCCAACATGAATGTTTCTGTCACCATGAATATGCAGGCTAAGAACTGTGTGACACATGCTGTGAAGGAGATGGTTCTGTCTTCCACAATCAGGTTTTCTAATAACTCAGGGGTAACCACGCTGGAGTAACAGAAATCAACAAAGGACAAGTGACTGAGGAAGAAGTACATGGGTGTGGAGCTTGGGGTTGACCCTGATGAGGAGGATCGTGCCGAGGTTCCCCAGCACGGTGATGGTGTAGATGGCCAAGGACACCAGGAACAGGGGAACCTGGAGGTCAGGATACTCGGAGAAGCCCAGGAGGATGAAGATGACTCCCGCTGTTTGATTTGCTTGTGTCCTATGGAAAAAATGGTGAAGTTCTTACAAGAAAGTGAGAACCAATATTTGTAACACAAAAGAGAAAGAAACATAGCAAACCTTAGATCTCCACTGAAAAAACTGGCAGAAAAGTTTTCCCCAGTTAATTTTATTTCAAGAGTTGCTGCTAACTGTTGTAATATAAATAGAGTGAGGAGATGTTTCAGTGAGTGGAATAATAGCAAAGTCAGGAAAAGAATAAGCAGAATGTCGCATGCTACATTTGAAAATATAGGACTCAGTATCATCAGATTCAATTGGATTCATAGAAGGCCACTGAAAGTAATGAAAATATTTTTGCTTGAGAAAATACATACAATGATTTCTTTTGTTTGAAGGGACAATAATTATAACAAAACAGAGTTTCAAAAGAGGTTTCTGTGATAGTTACAATAATTACTACATTGAGTATTGTTGTCCTATAGTAGTTATTCAGAGTATGATATAGGCATAATATTTTGTCTATACAATATTAACACAAACCTCCCTTTTCAGTGAACTAAGAGAAACTGGCTGCATTAGTATCTTAGCTATTTTGTGTATAATTTTTTTCCTGTTTTCTTTCTTTCCTTTCCCCTTTCTATCATCACAGTTTTGTCTTTTCTTTTGAATAGATTCTTCTCATTTCATAATGTTTATTGTTCATTTTGGATCTTATTTACTCTCTATTTCCAGGCTAGTGATGTAATATGGTGTTTGCACATGTGGGTCTGATTTACTTCACTTGTGATTATGATCTCAAGTTGCCCTCAAGTTCACTTATCTATAAAAGTCTCCACTTTATGCTTCTCTGTGGTGGACCTTCTTTATGGTACTCCATTATATATATATAAAAGCAACATCTTTTTAACCATTCCTGGGGTTGTGGGCATTTGAGCTGTTTTTAAGATTTAGCTACGACAAGTTATTGCTATAAACATGGATACTCATATATCACTGTGGTATGATGTAATTCTTCTGGACAGATTCCCAGAAGTGGAATAGCTGCGTCAATTTGGGCCTCTAATCCTATTATTTGAGGAATCTCTACACTGATTTCCACAGTGCTCAAACTAATCTACACTCCCAGCAATGGTGGGGAGGGTTTCTGCAGCCCTGCCGGTAATTGTTATTGATTGATTTCTTGATCATAGCCATTCTTTTTGGGGTGAGATGAAATATCAGTGTTCTTGTAATTTGTGTCTCACAAATGACGGATGATGTTGAACGATTTTTTCATGTATGTATGTGCTATATGTTTTTCTTCATCTGAGAACTGTGTATTCATCTCAGATATCCACTCTTGGATCGGGTCTTCAAACAGGGGGGCCTGATGTTTTTCAATTCTTCATATTTCTAGATAGAGCTCTTTGTCTGAGGGACAACTGGCTATAAATGCTTCCTACTCAGTGGGTTGTCTTTTCACTCTGTCAGTGATTTCTTTTGTCATGAAAAGCTTTTTCATAAAGTGAGACCCCACTTGTTGATTCTTTGTGCCATTTCCCCTGCAGTCAGGGAATTTTTTAATGAAGTCTCTGCCTATACCTATGTCTTCAAGATTTCCATTTTCTCATTCAGTAAATTTAGTGTTTCTATTTTAATATTTATATCTTTGATCCACTTTGATATTAGTTTTGTGCACGATGATAGACATGGGTCTGGTTTTACTATTCAGCATGTAGGAAGCCGGTTTTAACAGCACCATTTGTGAAAGAGCCTATGTTGCTTCCAGTGAACATGTTTGGCCCTTTGTCAAAGATACAGTGGCTGAGTGTGTTTGAGATTGCATCTGCATTTTCTCTTCTGTTCCACTAATCTTCAAGCCTGTTTGTTGTTGTTGTTGTCAATAACATGCTGATTTTTTCACAGTAGCTTTGTAGTATATTTTCAAGTCTGGGATTATGATGCTCCTTGACTTGCCTTTGTTCCCCAAAATTGTTTTTGCTTTTTGTCTAGTCTAGTTCCAAATGAATTTCAGGAATGTTTTCTCCAGGTCTGTGAGGTATGCTAACTCCGTTTTGATTGGGATTGCATTAAATCTGTACAGCAGTTTTTAGAGTATGGCTATTTTCACTATGCTGGTTTTCCTATCCAAGAGCAATGGATACCTTTTCATTTTAAGATAGCATCTTTGATCTCCTTTCGTGGGTACTGTAATTTTCAATGTACAGATCTTTTACATCTTTTGCTAGATTGATTCCTAGGTATTTCATTTTTTAAATGCTATTTTGAAGCATGTACTTTCCCTAATTTCTCTCTCTGTGAGTTTGTTGCTTGCGTAGAGGACTAGTATTGATTTTTGAGTATTGACTTTTTATCCCAATACCCTGCTCAATTTGTATATTAAATCTGCAAAATTTTTTATGGAGCTTTTGGGATCTTCTATGTCCAGTATCATGTCATTGGTGAATAAGGATAATTTAATTTCTTCTTTTTCCTATCTTTATTCCTTTTATTTTTTCTCTTCTAATTGCTCTGCCAATGTTTCCAGAACTACAGTGAATAGGAATGGTGACAGTGGATATCTTTGTCTTTCCTTATTTTAGAGTGAAAGCTCTCAGTTTTTGACCACTTAATATGATGTTATCTGTTTGTCATAGACGGCTTTTATCAGATTGAGATAAAGATCATCTATTCCAAATTTCTGTAGATTTTTTCTCATAAATGAGTGTTGGAATTGTCAAATGCTTTTTCTGCATCTACTGAGGTGATCGTGTGATTTTTCTTTGGTTCTGTTAATATGGTACATTACATTTATTGATTTGCTTATGTTGAACTATCCCTGCATTCTTGGGATAAAATTCTACTTGATCATGATGTACAAACTTCATGATGATTCGCTGCATTCTATTTGAAAACAACTATTAATGGAAATAAAAAACCAAATAAGCACTAATGTATTTTTATGGGGGGATGTGGATACCCCACTCTCACAGACAGATCAACTAGATAAAACATCAATAAAGGAATATTAGATTCAAACCAAGCCTGTGAACAAATGGACTTGTTAGATATCTAAAGAGTGTTCCATCCCAAAATATCAGAATATACATTTTTTCACAGCTCATATGGGACGTTCTCCAAAATACCTCATATACTAGCTGAAAAATCATGTTTAAGTACATGTAGAGGAATTAAAACCATCCTATGCATGCTATCTGACCATAGCACAATGCAATTAGAAACAAAGAAAAAGGAAATCATAAAAACTACGTTAACACATGGAAGATAAATAACATCCTAGTGAACAACTAATGAGACACAGAGAAAATTAAAGATGAAATTAAACAGTACACAATTAATGATAATACCAATACAACATGTTGGAACTTATGGGACACAATGAAAGCAGTCTTATGAGATAAATTTATAGTGATGAATTCACACATCAGGAAAACAGAATGAACTCAAATAAACAACCTATGTTGAACCTCAAACTCCTATAAAAAGAAATTAAAAAACCGTGGTGAACCTCAAACTCCTATAAAAAGAACAAACCAAACCCAAAGCTAATGAAAGGGAGAAAATTATAAATATAAGAACAGAAATTAATGCCATAGAGGAAAAGAAGTCAATAAACAGAATCAGTCAATCAAGAGTTAGTTCTTTGAATGAATAATGATTTTATAATTTCTTTTTCCTTTCATTGTTTTAATCTGTGATAACTGAGAACATTCAATAGCTGTAAAATGTTATTATCTTTACCAAATGGTGACTGCAACATTTTATTGTTTGTTTTGTTTTTCTTTTCCATATTCTTCTATTTCTAGTACCTTAATATTGAATACACTCTCCAGGGTGATTTAGCATATACTTACTCAGGTTTACTGTTTTATTTTATAAAGGTAATGTGTGCCATGCGTGGGATGCTCTGTGTTTCTGAAAGTGTTCATAACACAAAATGATGAGTTGTGTCTGCTATGTGAGAACATTTCAAGTAATCGTTGATGAAAGCTCTTTACTCTCAAAGCAACAAATTCTATAACATCAAAGTTTCAAAGATAAACAACTGTCAAAGGTAATAATGATAAAAATAATAGACCATGTGAATGTCATAGACCATAGTCAGTTGTGCTCTACTTACAATTTTGGATCAAGTGTAAAGCTTTGGAAAGTATAAGAGTTAGAATAGAGCATCATATAAAAGAGATACCACGACATTTTTTGGCTGTTCCCTGAGTGCATGAAATATTTCTTAAAGGAAAATGAAAATAGCTGTCATATAATATTCAAATTACCATAACGGAGGTAGAAATGTTGCTAATGCATTCAAGTGTTAAAATAAGTGCTACAACATATGGTAGACAAAGAGCTTCATACTTAGAGTAAGCGTTGCCATTTTGAGAAGTTTATGTAGCTGAGAAAATTAGGCCCAGCATAGACATATATCTATAGAACAGCATGTCTGGGAATCTTTCTTCCTGACATGATAGTAACACTGCAAAACTTCATTTTGCATTCCTATTTAAAATCTTAACTACCTTCTCCCATTCTCCTGTAAGTTTTCCCATTATGTTGTGTCTTCTGCTAGTTCCCCCAGCCTCATGCTTGAAGGAAACATATCTTCCAATAAGACCAATTCCTCAGTATCTCCTCTACATTAATTATTCATAAAGTATGATTACTACCATGCAAAACTGAGCTAGTATTCCTCAGTCACACCTCTGCCAGTGTAAACTATTTCTTGCAGCATGATAAGATGATTTTCCATAGTTTTTTGTCTTGAAAGTGGGGATCTCAGAGATTCCAAATGCTACTTATTAACAAAAGTGCAAAATCTGTGCTGTTCAGCCTGGCTCTCCCAGTGAGTCCCGGACTTAGATATCCAAAGTTCACTTGCCCTGATACATTTTCTCCAGTCAGGTACTGTATACCAAGCTGTTACATGAATTATTGTTACTTTCCTACCATATTTTCATTGTATGTGCATTATTTCCTTTATTATAAATATAACTCATTATTTTTCTCCTCTTTATATTCACAAATAATAAGTATATATCTCATAATTAATATTATTTTTTAGGTTTTTTTGCCAGGGTCTTGCTATATAGCTGAGGCTTCCCCTGTACTAAATGCATAGCCCAGGCTGGTTTTCAATTTGCTGCAAGCCTATTGCCTCAGCCTCGTGAGTGCTGAGACTACAGGTGTGCACCACCACGTCCAGCTTCGCATAATTACTATTAACTGTCTTCTACTGTTTATAAATATGTCAGTTATTATCACTTCACTCTTAAAAGATAATACAGATTTTTGGTATTTATGCTATATTGCTAAAGTGCTGATTTCATTTTCGAGAAAATGGAGGAATCCTCACGCTTTTTTTGTTGCCTGAAATCAAGCTCAGGACTTTGCACTTGCCAGGCAGGCATGATGCAGTTGAACTATATCCCCAGCAACAGTGGAGAAATCTCAGTGAAAAGGAAACAACAGGACGGAATGGAGAGGTAAGATCGTAGCTCCATGGGCATCAAAATAAACAGAGTTTTGTGCACTGATTTTACTCACGTGCTTGTCTCCCAGGAACATCCCTGGAATTCAAAATTTTCTTCAAAATTTAAACAAAAGGAAACCCCAGTACACTCACCTAAAGATAGAAGCATCCGAATAATGCATTTACTGAAGAATTTTCTTTGCTAAATTGAAAGAACTCAACAGATGTTCTGGCTTAATAAGCAATAGATAGAATGGACCTGCCTTCCAGCATCCAAGGTATATTTCATTGACTATTTTGCATGTTACATTTTTTCCAATCTACTAAGAAAACTGAGAAATGAAAGACATAAGATGACACCTAAAACCTCACTCCTGGCACCAATCTACGTTATAAATAATGACAATGAGACTTAGAGACTTGGAAGCTCAACACTATGGATAGTGCTGCCTTGGAGGATACAATTAGAACACTTAGGTGTAAAGCAGTCCCATGTGACATCTTGGCTGTATGCTATTTTTTTAAAGCCTTGGAGAATCTGTATGATCAGCTTTATTCAATCTTAACAATTATTGCATTTTAATCTCTCAAAGATACAGAACACAGAAATAAACAAGGAAAAATAATGCATAAAATAGTCCAGGGATTGATACCTAACTTCAGGTTGATTTTGTTTTTATCATTCTTGTTATGAAGGAGCATTTATGTTACTATATGTCAAGATGTATTCTTCCCTAGATAATAACTTTCATTATGTTTTTCTTTGTGAATCTGGGATATGTTGTGGAGTTTATTTTCTATTTTAAGTATTGGTTTTCTTTTGAGAAAACAATTTGTGTTAGCCTTTCAAATGCAGCTAAGTGACATTCAGAGGTCTATATTTTTTACTGGATCCAGAAAAATAGAATTATATGTTTATATTTAAATTCCAATGAAAATGCCAATATAGTGAACAAATGTTATGTTTATTAAATTTGGTAATAAAGCATCATACTTGGAAAAATGAACATAAGAATATCACTGTCATCATGAAATAGTGCTACAGAAGTGAAATACATTTCTAAATATTGGGTACCAACATCTTTGCAGCCAAATCATCTTCTACCAGAATTAGAAGAATATGAGGAAACAATCTCTTCAAACAGCAGTGTTGTAAAATCCAATATACACGTTCCCACAACTACTGGTGGAACACACAGAGGGTTGCGTATGTGTGTGCACGCACATACATACACACACACACACACACACACACACATATACAGGAACGTAGACTTAGAGTTATTAAAACACTGAACCTTAGTTTTCTTTGGTCCTTCTGTCTATGCTCTTGGCTATGGAACTTTTGAACTATGCAAGAGGCAGAAATATTTTCTGAACTAGTTCAATTTTGGCTAAGCAAAGTACCCTGCACTGGCCAATACAAGGTTAACCATGACATAGAAGCACACTGGAACTGGCTTTTCATCTTGTACAATTTGTGATACAGCTCTTTTTATCAGAAGAAATTACTTTATCTGAATTACTGATTCAAGGAGGACATAGATACAGAGAGCAAAGCTACCCAAACAGTTTGAACTACAGAGCGGAGATGAGCTCACTAGTCAAAGTTGACCAATAATCCTAGTCAAGGTGCTCAGATGGATCATCATTGGGTCAACATAACCAATCAGTGAAAAATAAAAATATATTATCTAATGTTAGGAATTTCTAAAATCTCACATCATCTTATGCATCAGTATATAAAATAACAGGATCCAACACTGCCATAAATGACAAATTTTATGAATTTTAATGTATAAAACTTTACAAATTTTATAAATTTCAATTTATAAAACTTTACAATTTTTATAAATTTTAATTTATAAAACTACAGATTTTATAAATTTTACTTTATAATTATGTTTTTTATTTTAAAGAGAAAAAAAATAACAACAAAAACAAGACAAGAAAAAACAATAAAAACAGTACAGGATTACAAACAAGATGATAGGAATTAATAATGGTTGCTAAACTATATATTGTTGTCTTCAATGAAGTTGCTAAGATCACCAGATGTAAGAATGCAAGACTGATAGAACTGTTACAGAGAATAAAAGGAGAACATTAGAGAATATACAGAGCTTGTTCACTAAACCAGATGGGAGGAATTCAACAAGGGTTGTTATATTTCATTTTGTCGTCTGCAAATTTGTAGTGTGTGGTATATAGTGACAAAGTACAGAGCTGGGGATATAGCTCAGTGGAATAAGCGCCTGCCTAGCAGGCGCGGGGTCCTGTGTTCAATCCCCAGTACTGCCAAAAAAAAAACTTAAAAAGACAAAGTACAATTTATGTCAAAACATTATTGAAAAAAATATTATAATTTTCATGGAATAATGATATACTTTAAGTACATACAGTAAATGAAGCCTCAATATGCAAGGCTCCCTTTGAACTAGCCACCAGGTTACTCTATTGTATTTGATGTACGTCCACTGTGATGAGGTATAAGAATAGATTACAATCCCCTTCTTCCGTTATGGAAAATAAAAGGAGGTTTGTGCCAGCATTCAAATGGTATCGTGTACTAAGTCTGCAATGTTAAAGAAACTCTGAGAGTAGATCCAGTTTAAATGATCAGAGATGAAACTCTGTTTCTCTTTTACTTTGGATTTAGAGCTGAAGTGCTACAATTCAAAAGAAACCAGTGTTGAATCATCAACAGACTGAGGATTACATTAAACATGTACTGTTTACTTTTTGAAAAAGGAAGCTCTTGAAAGTTGGGACAGATTTGAAGATTTTTCCTGAAAGTGCAAACATAAATCCTACAGACCTTATCAGATGTGACATAATAATTTGGACTTGACTAATTTCCTGACTGTCACTTTGACGTCTTTGTTGCTGAGGCTGCAGATCAGGGGGTTCACCATGTAGATGAGCACCCATGTAGAAGACACAGGCCACTGTGACCAAGAGCCATGAGCTTTTGGTGTTGGGAGCAGAGAAGAGGAACAGGATGGTCCTGTGGAAGATGCTGATGGCACAGGCAGAGAAGGGTTTACTATGACCCCCCAGGCGAAGGCACCTTTGCCATGGGGATAAACATGAAAACACGGGAAGTGAGAATGATCACCAGGCTGCCGATCTCATCAAATGTTGCAGGAAAGAAAATGAGCTGCCAGTTAACACCTGGGTCAGCGCAGGATGGAGCAACAGGGGCAGCACGCTCACACACACAGTCACTGACGAGGGCATTTCCCCAGAGGGATAATTGCAGTAAGAAGTAAGTGTCAGGGAAAATACCAGCCCCCAAGAGTAGGAAGTACCCACTAACAAGGAACACAGCCTTGGGGACATCACAGCTGTGTAGAGGAGAGGCTGGAACACTGCCACACTTCGGTCACAGGCCATCATGGCAACACAAATATTTCTGTCACCACAAACACATATGCAAAGAACTGTGTGACACAGTCTGTGAAGGAGATGGTTCTATCTTCCATGATCAAGTTTTCTAATAGCTTTGGAGTAACCACGCTGGAGTAAAAGAAACCAACAAAGAACAAGTGAGTGAAGAAGAAGTACATGAGGGGGTGGAGTTTGGGGTTGACCCTGATGATCAGGATTATGCCGAGGTTCCCCAGTGCGGTGGCGGTGTACACGGCCAGGAATATCAGGAACAGGAGCACCTGGAGGTCAGGATTTTCAGAGAAGCCCAGGAGGATGAGGGTGACTATAGTAATCTGATTGTCTTAGAACCTCGGAGAAAAAAAGGAAAGTATGTTCACAAAAGCAAGCAGACCAATTTAAAGAAAACAGTAAAACGAGGAAACATTCAAATGTTTAGTGTTTATCAATAAAGTAAGGCACGGAAAATAATTTCAACAGATGCATCACTTGACAAGTAAGCCCTCACAAATGTGACAGCTACAGAGTGAATATCAGACCCACACAACATGAGTAATGAAAGAAGCAAGCTCAGAAGGGAAGGCAACGATGGATTTGCCCATATTATACCTCAAATGATCAGGTGCCTGTTGGGCTTTCTTTGTTGTCCTTTCTTTCTTCCTCCTGCAACATTTGATGAAAATTATAACATATGCTGTTAATGTACAATTGCTGAGCTTTGAACAAGGGTCAAACACTTAAAATACACACACACACACAAAATACACACACACACACATATATATGAATTGCTTACAATACACACATACACACACACACACACACACATGAACTGTAGAAGAAATTCATGATTTAAACACTACTTTTTGTTTCATAGATGAATTACATGAACCATGAATGGAAAAAAGAATATTCTACACTCCACTTTTCAGGCATGGAGAATGACTATGATCACACCGAAAACAGGCAGGATACAAGCACGCATCTGCTTCTGTTTTCTCACACCTGGTCTCTTCATTGGAAAACCTCAGCATGACGGTGATCATAAGAACTAACCCCCAATCTCCATGTTCCCAAGTACTTTTTCTTCAGTCATGTACCCTTTCCTGGTTTTTGCTTTCCTGAAACAATAACTTTTGTCCATATTAAATGAAATTTTATTACCTTCTATTCCCATAACATCCTGTTATGTCTAAACAGAGCCACTCACACAGGAACTGTTTCAGCTTGACATACTTCCTGTGTTCTCCTTCTGCCCACCCACAAGTTCCATGGCAAAGACCAACCCTCTTCACCAAATGCGAAAGCAGGAATCTTTCCCGTGGCCTTTGTTCTGCCATTTTGAATTTATCAGCTGTGTCAATGTACATCTAAAATACAGCCCTACTGCTTTTCCCACTGGTCTCTCCTATCTCTTAAATCCCATAATGATTCTAATGCATTTTCAGCAAAACTCTTACAGAGCAGGATTGTGGAATACTGAACTGTCTCTTTCAAAGGATGCCAACACAGTTTTTCTGTGGATGCACTTGTGTGATGACAGAGATGTTTCTTGTGGCACTGATGGCATACAACCCATTGGTGCCTGTCTGTAATGCTGTGACACTTTTACACAGCTGTGACGTCTCATAAGCTCTGTGCATTTCCTGTAGCTGGAGCTCATCTGTGGGATAGACTCTGCTCCTCAACGCTCATTTATTTTCTTCACGAAATCCTAAGTGGATATAAAATCGTAGGTGAATTGCTGTAAGTGTTCCGCTGCCTTCTCCATGTCCTGCTCTGATACTTCAGCAGGCTGCACGTTCAGCCATTGCTCCATTTCATGAGTTTTGCAGCCTCCTGGCCACACCTCCTAGGACTTCATAATTGTCACTGTCGATAAGATTCCTTCACAGGTGGACTTGCAAAGCCTCTTCCTACTGTGCTTTCACCTGGCCACCATCTCTTTCTCACACAGAATGACTATATTTCTCTGCCGTGCATTCAAATGGAAAAGCCCAATGCTCCATGGTAAAGTAGCCACTATGTTTTATAGCATTGTGATCTCTTTGCTAAACCCCAATGTGCTGTGTCAGAAATAAAGATGTGAAGGGGCCATCTGAAACTGATCTACATATAATGTTTATCTTAGTACAATCACATACATCAGTGCACATTTCCATAGTTATATTAAAATTAGGCTTCTTATGTTGCATTCATTTACAACTGAGAGATTTTTTTCTCAAATCGTGCTACAAACTTCATTCAAAGTTAGTAAATTATGTATTCACCTTTATTATTAAATCTCGCTCATCTTTTAATAAAAATCAAAAGGAGTATTCTTTTTGGGTCCTATGTGGGACTTGGCCTACCCACTAAACATGGCTTGACTACCTCCTAAACATGTCACTGTGGAGGCCTAAATAAAATAAACCACATAGTATGTTTCTGAGGAGACCAGAAAGATCAAAACTCTCTGAAAGATAAGACAATGGCTTTTCTGATTGCCTATTTTTCCTGGTTTCCCTAAAATTTAGGGTAGAACCCATGAGAGATACTTAAACCAGACTAAGACATAAATACAAAGAAGGTGGAAAAAATGATTAAAATGTTTATCCATGAAAAATCAAAATGATCAATGTTTTGGAAATACTTGAGAGTGTATATGAGGATAGAGAAGTCTTTACATTTGCTGTAAACTGTGGAAGAAAAATATATCTATCAGAAGATAAAAATTTTTAAATAATCATTATTAGCAGGGACATCCTAAGGTTAACTTGGAATACAGAATTGACTGTGATGATTACTCTCTTGGCTTTTTTCAGTAGCTTTACTGACAGATTATTCCATGTGCAGAAGAAAGCTTTAACTCAGGGAATGAGCAGTAGACTGAATACAAGGCATGGGGAATTAATCTGTGATTTTTTGCTTTTAAAGTATATCAAGGCTGGGGATGTAGCTCAGTGGTAAAGCACTTGCCTTGCATGCACAAGGCCCTGGGTTTGATAATAATTAATTAATTAATTGATAAAATGTGTCACGTATGGTTTCAAATTATATGAGAGATTCAAAAATTTCACCCAGATTTTTAGACAAAGTGTGTTCTAACTATTCTTGATTGCTTTCTCCAGGTTGACTTGTAGAACCCTGGGCTTCTCTGTGCTTGTCTGTAACCCCTGTGCTACACAGCTGCTGTGTCTCAGAACCTCTGTGCTCCTCTGGTAGCTGGAATGATCTGTGGGTCCACTGCTCTTCTTATTAATCACATACATTCTTTTGCAAGTGTCTGATTGTTGCTCTAACATCATACAAGGAGATCATTGGGACATTAATCTACAACTAACTGGTTTCTCACTGAATACAATTGACAAATAGCCAATAAATTCATGAAAAATGTATTCAAAAAGTATGGCCAAGAGAAACACAAATTAAAAATAGCACTGACATTTTACCTTACTCCAGAAAGAATAGCAATCATGTCAAACAATGCCTGGTTGTGAGACTGCAAGAAAACAGTGTCATCGAGATGTGTCACATGTACAACCGAATGCCATTCACTCATAAAGGAGGATAGGTTTATTTGTAGCAAACTTGATGGACCTTTAGACAATAATATTTACTGTTATTGTTAAGACACTTGAGGTTTAATGTTTCATGGTTTCTATAATGTGAGGTTCCCAAATTATAAATAGAGCTAAATAAAAGATCAAATATGGGAAACAGGGAAAAAGATCTTTGGCAAATGTAAAGAGGACCTACAGGTGGAGCGTAGAGAAAGACAGAGTGGGGAGAAAATTTTTAAAAATTAAGATGTGTTACGTACATACGTACACACACCCATTCTCCATGACAAGGATCACCATGAGGTACTGCGAAGATGCACCAATAAAAATTTTTAAAAATTGAAAATGTTCTCATGGGAAGAAAGAAAGAGAGAAAGAGAAAAAGAGAGAAAGAAAGAAAGAAAGAAAGAGAGAAAGAAAGAAAGAAAGAGAGAAAGAAAGAAAAGATGGAGCAAAGAAAGAAGAAAGGAAAGAATGAACACAGACAAGTAGAAACACCAGAATCATTGGTTCACTACTAGCCATAAAATTGGGATTTAATTTGCGTGTCACTGTCTCTTTGGGGTGAGGATTCTATGGAGGGCTGTCTTTCTCTTGGGATCCCAGTGAATGAAGTGCATTGCTTTAGTCATCACATCTCCACAGGCATCCCTGGCCTGGGACGGTCTGTCTGGCCCTGCTTGACAGCCTTGTCCAAGGCAGCCTTAAGGGAGAACACGGGCCATAGAGCTGTGTATCCTCTAGAGTGACCCATGGAGATTCCCATGATGCTGTCATCATACTCAACTGTAGTAAAGAAGGTTGAGAGAAAAATACCAAAGAAGGAAATAACTCTCTTACCACATCAAAAAGGGTGTGTGACAGCCCTATTCTGTCAGTAGAGCTGCTCACATTCTCCCTTTGTTTACTGCAGCATTACCTGGATTCTCCACTACACACTTGGATGTGAACTTTAAAAGGCAGTTTTATAAACTATCTCTTACTTCCTTATGTTTCTTTTCTCAGTTTTCAAACAGGTGAAGCCCAATTTTTGTTTTGTTGGTATAAGGTTTATTACTCCCGTAATTCAAGTGTAAAAGCAATTAATGGAACAAACAGGTGACATAACTATTTTTACTGCTTCAGAAGGAAAAGTATCAATCACAATGAAACAAGGGACCACATTATGACTAACTACATATTTCTCTGCCCTCTGAGGAAGCTTCAAGAATAATTCCCTGATGTCTGTATCTCCATAGACCTGGGGATGGATATTAATACCCCAAGTTAGGCAGAGTGGGACCATAGATTCAGCTTTGACAGTTTTCTGGGTAATCCCTAGGACTTCTTCAGTCCTGGAAATAAAATGCCCCTGTAGGGGCACACACACTGAATTCACTTCTGCTTTGATTGCAGATTTTAAGTGCATTGCTATCATAAATAAGTTTAGATTGCTATGAACCATAAGGCTTGATGGTTGGTAATCTTAAGAACTTCTCAATCAAGTAATCAAGAGCTTCTGGTTCCAGATCAGTTCGTTTGTCTTTCAATATATTTCACCTCGGTTGGGAAACACTGTGTTTAGTTGATCTAGATTAATCTCCCATTAAAATAGGTCTCTTTCATGGTCAAGTATAACTCAATTTGTGGTAAAAGAAACATGAGTGTTTTACAGCATAAATTTTCTCTATTACACCACCAAGGAGCAGTGGAAAAAAGTCAGAGTAAATTTATGGAGCTTTTGGTGAATTCTGAACCCTTTAAAACTACTTTCATTTGAGTACAATTCTCACTGTAACTTATTTATGTTTATAAAATTGTTTGGAAATTGGTAAAGGTTATCCTGTTTTTTTCATTGTAACTTGTTATTGACCTAATAACTGTGCCAAGTAGACAGTATAGCAATGTTAGATATTCCTGGTATGTTGAAATGTTTATTAAAATAGTGTGAAAAATAACGAATGTTTTAAATTGTCCATTGAGACATGCACTCTTGGAAAGCATGTGCTACTATTGGATGTGCTATGCCTGAATATGTTTGTGGTTTCTGTACTGTGATGACCTCATAGACCTGAGTACACAGGCTGGTACTTGTTGCAGATAAAGATGTGGATCCAAAAAGTCAGAGATGCATTTTCCCTTCAGCCTCACCTCTATATTTTCTGGCACTCTTATGTCCTGACTGCTTTTACTTCCCTATGTACTTTAACACTATTTCAGCATAATTGAGAGACTATTTCTTATTGGTTATGGAAACTTAATTAATTGAAGTCATAACAAATGAATTACAGTGGAAGGAAATGTTAAGAAAACACCTATAAGAAATAGCCCAGGGGGAAAAAAAAATAGCCCAGGAGGCAGTGTGGGAATCAACAGATACAAAAGCGCTTATGTGAATATCTCAGATCAAATTCTGCAGCAATTGCTAAAGGGCTAGATAGAAGATAGACTAGATGCACTTTCATCCTTTTCTTAACTTCTGAAGGTCTATGGTCATTTAATTCTGTATCATACCTAGAAAAGGTGAAAAATGCAAAAATGTTAATACTAACAATTACATTTCACCAAATGCAGTGTCAAGTCATCTCTCTGATTCTGATGTAATTCTTTGGCAACTAACAAAGTACCCAGTGCTTCTTTTCTGCTCTTTTTCTTCCATTTTTACTAATTATTTCATGACTTAAAATTATATTCAGTCCTATGTTAAT
>PVLD010021334.1:0-31692 GCA_004027595.1 Dinomys branickii | reverse complement strand
TGGAATATTATTCAGCTATAAAGAAAGACAGTTTTGGGGACTTTGTAGGCAAGTGGTCAAAACTGGAGTCCATACTCATAAGTGAAATAAATCAGCGATACATGTGCAGGCAACGTATTGTATCACTGGTGTAAGAACCCGAGCGTGGGAATATAAACTAAGAGACATGAAGGAAATCTGTTCAAAAACAAAGAACAGACGGGACGAGGGAAAGGAGAACAGAAAGAGACAAAAATGTATGTATGTATATATGTATATACATATGTGCAGGAGGGCTAACATGGTTCTACTATTGTATTATATCACTTAATGCTAAGCAATAATCGATGACGGGTTATTTGATCAATCTTGTATGTCTGTATGTGTTATCCTGAACACACACTACGAAGATATCAATATGCAAAGCAGCAACTATTGGTGGTTTTTTTTATTGTTGTTATTGTTGTTGTTTACCTGTTTTGTTTTTTGTCTTTGGATTTTTGGTTTTTGTGTTTTTTCTGTTGTTGAGAGGATTAATTGTCTGACTAATTTTGCATGTCTGTATATGGGTTCATATATTTACACTTCGAAGATATCAATGGATAGAGCAATAACCACTGTTGAGACCATGTCACCTTGTCTATAGATTAGTTGTGATTGTACTATTTTTTATGCTAATTGGTGTCTGTTTGTTAATATGTTTTTGTACTTTTATTTTTTTTTAAATAAAAAATAAAATTAAAAAAGAAAAAGAAAGTGATGCTATCTTTGTGAGGTGTTAATTTCATCTTATTTTTTGGTTACTATACCCAGAGGAGGGTTTGCTAGTTCATATGCTTGTTATATTGTTATTTTTTGCATACTGTTTTCCATAATGGTTGTACCAATTTACACTCCACCAAAAGTGTACAGCCTTTCCCTTTCTCCATGCCTTTGACAGCACTTCTTTTTGTACATAAGAAATTTGCTAAGAAAGTAGATCTTAGATGTTCTTACCACATATACACATGCACTATTTCATGCATAAGTAGGTGAGGTGATAAAATTGTTAATTTTATTGACTCTAGCAATTATTTTACTGTGTACACCAAAACATATTATTTACCTTAAATACATACAATAAAAAAGGCCAAGTGAACTGTTAGTATCTCTTTGAATTTAAAAGATGTTACATCTTATATGTGCATTTTTTACAAATGCAAATGCATAAAAACTGCTACAGTAGACACACCAAAATTATTGCAGGAATTATCTTCTGAGAAGGAACTGGGGCTGGAGTGGAAAATGAGAGCAATTTTATATTTGACCTTACATATTCTATGTAATGAGAATGATTTTTAACAATAAAAATGCCATTACACATTACATATATAGTAAAAAACCAAATTCACCATAAGAATGTATGGGAAATAGAAAATTATAAGCAGGGTCATGGAAGGAAGAGAGGCTGTGATACTGGAAAGTAAATCACTCCTAAACTAAGGCAGCAATAGTTACACTGGATTTATTTTAGTTTAGCTATAAAAGCAAAACAAAACTGCCAAAATGGAGACAAAGTGTGCAGAGACTTACTACCAAGCTCTGATTTACAGATATTCTTTATGTATGAGGTAAAGATTTATTGTTAACTTTGAGAATAATGAGCAAACAGAAGAATGGTCCTGAAATGCCAGAGTCCTATGAGTGCAGAGGATTTTGAGAATAATGTCCAGGAGTCCTTGGGATTATGAAGCAGTGCTTACTCTAACTACATGTGGCGCACTCTGGTCCACTGTACTCCGTCAGAGAACAGACAGGCCACACCTGAAATGCATCCATATCTTTGCCAAGGTTATTCCTTCTTGATGTTATATTCTACCACCTTCTTCATCTAGTAAAATGTTCATCTGACTAGTACCTGCTTGATGGGCTTTTACTTATCTATTTCCTTCTCTTTTTTTTTTTTTGTCTTTTTCAGACAGGTTCTCTCTATGCAGTTCAGACTGGCCTTGATCTCACTTTGTAGCCCAGACTGGTCTTGAACTTACAATGATCCTCCTGCTTCAGCCTCCTGAGTGCTGGGATTACAGGCATGCGCCACCATGCCTGGCCTTCTTATCTATTTCCTACCCAGTCAGAAGTTAGCTTTGTCCTCCTCTGTGCTTTCAAACCAGAGTTTAAATTTTTCTTTCTGTTATGTAATATATGCATACCATATACAAATTCTAATAGAACTGCAAGGCTGAGATTAAAAAACATGTCCAACCGCCCCAAACATACCTTGCTGGAGCCACTAATACAACTTTTCCCATCATTATTTCCAGATATACCTTTTATTGACCTTTCTGTGATTTTGATGCTAATATTTTTCTTTTCACACATTATTAAGGGACTTATTACTGCACAGTGTGCAAATTTAATTATTGTTTTACTAATTTTTTCTCTCCTAGTAGTTACCTGAAACCAAAGTTAGGAAGAACATTACAAGAGAACTGTAAGCCAATATCCATGATGAACACAGATGCAAAAATTCTTGACAAAATACTAATAAACAAAACATCCATATACTAAAAAGATCATTTACTATGATCAGGTGGGATTTGCCACTGGGATACAAGTATAGTTTAGTGTTTACAAATCAATAAGTGGGATATACCACATGCACAGAAAGAAGCACAAAATTCATATGACCATTTCATTAGATACAGAGAAAATATTTGACAAAATTCAACGTTCTTTCATCATAAAAGCACCCAACAAATTAATCTGTAAAGAACATACTTCAACATAATAAAGGTCATATACTTGTAAAATAGGCCTATCACTAACATTGCACCCAATGGTGAAAAATTGGATTCCTTTCTTCTAAGATTAGGAACAAGAAAAGGACGCTTACTCGGGCTATTTCTGTTCAACATAGTATTGGAAGTCTTTTGAAGAGCAATAAGAGGAAAAAAAGATACAAAAGTCACATAACAGGAAAGGAGGCTGCAAAAGAACAAAACATTTAGCAATACATTTAACCAAGGAGCTGAATGACCTCTATACTTAAAACTCTAAAAATCTTAAGGAAGCAGACTGAAGACACAAATGGAAGGAAACCTGTGCTCATGAACTGAGAGAATTTAATATGGTGAAATGTTCATGCCCCAGGTGACAGGCAGTTCAGTGCAGCCCCCTCTGACATTCCAATGCCATTTTTCATGGATATAGAAAATCCAATTCTGAAATTCAAGTGGACTCACAAAATATCCCAAATAGTCAAGGCAATCAAAACTGAATGAACAACGTTTGAGATATCACACTACTTTATTTCAAACTATTCTACAAAGTTACAGTAATTAAAACAATGTGATACTGGTATATAAATAGACACACTGGACAATAGAACATAGTACAGCACAAAAATGAACCTACTAATCTACAACCAACGGCTTTGTGACAAAGGTGGCCAGAACCACACAATGAGAAAAGAACAGTCTTCAGTAGGTGGCACTGGAAAATTGGGTGCTAATATATAAAAGAATACAATTGGACACATATCTCATCCTATGTACAAAAACCAGCTCAGAATGAATGAAAGGCTCAAGGATAAGACCAGAAACTGTAAAATTACTAGAAAAACATATGGAGGAAAGAACTACACAACCTTGGGCTAGACAATAAGTTTTTAGAATTGATCACCAAACACAGGCAACAAAACCAAAAATAGACATACAGTGTTACATCAAAATAAAAAGTTTCATCCAAAATAAAGTTTCTGCTTAACAAAGGAAACAACAGGGTAGACAGACAATGTGCAGGTTGGGAGAAAATACTTGCAATCTACACATGCGATGAATTAATATTTAAAATATATAAGCAACTCAATTCTATAGTAAGAAAAAAGTTCAAAAACTATGCAAGGGACTTGAGTGAATATTTCTCAAAAGAAGACATTTGAATGGCTAACATACACATGAAAAACTCAACACTGAGAGTGATTAGGGTGATAGAAATTAAAACCACAGTGCAATATCTCTTATACCTATTAGAAGAGCTAATGTAAAAAGAAGAAATTGCTTTGGTGAGGACGTGCATACTGTTGGTGGAAAGGGAAACAGCACAGACATTATGAAAAGCAGTATCAATACTTCTCAAAAAACTAAAAATAGATTATCATATGATCCAGTGACCCTATTTCTGGGTATTTACCCAAAGGATGTGGAATTGGTAGGTCAAAGAATGGAGCATGCGCTCCATGTTCACTGTAGTGCTACTCATGTTATTATATATATCATATATATGTATATATACAACATTACAGTATACTACATTATATATATATAAATATAAATATATATAATTCTGCACACACACACACATATATACAGATTACTATCCACCCTTACAAAAGAAATTCTGTTATTGTGACAACGTGGCTAGATCTAGAGAATATTAGGTTACGTGAAATAAACCGAATGTGAAAAGGCAAATGCCACACAATCTCATTTATCTGTGGAACCTAGTACAGTGGAATTCCCAGAAGCAGAGCATAGAGCAGAGGTTTCTAGAGGACAGGCATGGGATTTGAGGAGATTAAAGTTGACCTTCAGGAAGGATATATGCAATTTTGCTGAGAGCTGTTTCACAGCATGGTGAATCTAGCTATAAGCGAGCACCCACATGTCAATACTGCTGAGAGAGAGGCAGGCTTGGAAATCCATCCTCCTACCTTGTTGAGGGTGTTGAGAGCTTCCTGGGCTGCTGTGAGTGCTGGTTCTGCTTTAGCCAGGTCTTCCTCACAGTCCTTCTGCTTCTGCTTCACCTCCAGCATGATCAGGGCCACCTTCTGCTCCTCCTCATCTGCGATGGCTTTCTCCCTGCTCACCTTCTCAGTCTCCACACCTACCACCTGAATCAGTTTGTCTGCAGCCTCATTCTTCTGCTTCAGCTCTACTTCCTGGGTGGCCAGCTTGGCTTTCAGGTCATCCACCTGCGTCAGAGAGAGAAGCACAGGGCCTTAGAGGAGTGGTGCCCAAACAGAATGGGAGCACCAGCCTGAGGACCCAGCTCTGGAAGCCAACTCCTGTGGCAAATGTGCAGTGCCACATACTCTGAATGGACCAAGCTTCTTGACCTGGGAAAGGAGAGGACTGCTGGATGCCTTCTCTGTCCCAAACAAGTATGGTGGAATATTATAATGCCATGCTCCCTGAACCATCTCTTTGGTGCTCAAATGACTTAGTCTTACTGACCCTGCTGCTGTGTCATAAAAGATGTCATGTGCCTAACACAATACTTTGCATACAATAGGACTTTAATAAAGATCAGGTTTTTTTTAGTTAACATTGGCCAATGTCGAATATATCAAGGATTTATAAGAAGTGAATGTCTACTGTATGGTCTATAAGACCAAATATATAAACAGACAACTGCCATACCTTATAAATGATCTACTTCCTGCAGCAGCCTGTCTAGGAAACCAACCCCTACCCCATAAGAACTACTCTCAGGCATCTGCCTCAGGAAGTCAGACTTGTAGGACATCAGACTACTCTCTCTGGTGACAGTCCAGGAAAACAGCAAGGCTCACAACCATCAGCCTCAAATGTTTGACTGGATTAATTATGGAGAAGTTCTTTACTTTTTCGTCTCTTCTCCAATTTAGGACCATCAAGAGAGCCAAACATGTCCTCCTAACCAGTCACACAGGATACTCATTTCAAGTCAGCCAGCCTCCAGCTTCCCTGTCCAGCATCCTCCACTCAGAGCAGGGATGAGCCTTCTCTGGCCTCACTGTTAAGCTTTCCCAATTTGCCTGATTTGGGTCTCTGCTAAACATAGTGACAAGTTCTGACTAAATAGCCAGTTGGGCTTTGTTTATTCCCACAATCCATACTAGAAACAGACAAGCAGGTTAGCACGGCCCAGCAAGCATCCCAGTGGTCCAGGCCTGCTGGATTTCCCATTCAGCTCTGAAGACAAATATTGTTTGGAGTCCTCATGAAACAGTGGAACTATCAGTGCTGGGGAACTATTTGTCTCATGAGCTGGGAAGAGAGGAACAGTTTGCTATTTACATTCAGATCCGTCGAGTGTGGTGCTTTGCAGAATGTGATTGCTGGGCCAGTGGCATCTGCATCACCTAGGCACATGTCAGATAATGAAACTTGCAGGTCCCATTCCCAGCCTACTGAGTCAGCGACTCTGGAGGTGGGGCCTGGCAATCTGTGTCTTAACAGACCCTCTGCTTGATTTCGATGCCTGTCTAAGTTTGATAATCACGGTCCAATGTAATAGCCTTTTCAGATGCAAAGGGAGAACACAGACTTATTTATTTTTGGAAAGTAAAAAAGCCATTTGTCTGTGCAGTACGGCCCATAAACTTTCTGTTCCAGAATGACCGCCCGCTTCTCCTCTTTCTGCAGGCTATTGCACACAACAACCAAAGACTTCTTCAGAGCTCCTGGAACACGTCAAACACATTCAAATGCTTTATGATGCAGAATACAGAAGGGGAAAAATAAAACTGAGGCTTAGACACTGCTGATAATTCCTCTTTCATGGCAGATCAAAAGAAAAGAAAAGGAAAGGGGGAAAGAGAATGCTCTTTAATTTTGTGTATTCATGGAAACTGGAGATTTTGTGTTAACCTCAAATAGAGGCCTGCTCCCTAGAATGCATCTTATATTCACATGTTAGAAGGTTAATCCATTTCCATCTCCCGTTGTTCAGCTGCAGAGAGTTATTTCTACAAGGACAAAGATGCAATTGTAAATCAAAATGATTGAGCTGCATAATCACTCCAGTCAGCAAACACACCAGTAACTTTTTGTTCCTTTTCAAATCTTGGGAGATTTGAGAAAATTGAAGCCAGGTTTTTGTTGTCATTGTTCTGCTTTGTTTTGTTTTGTTGATTGCAGATACTTTTGTGACCTCAGGCCTAAGGTAAATCATTCCCTGCTCCGCGAATAAGAGCTTAATAGTTCTTAAGCTGTGACATGGAGTGAAAGAGGGTCCCGCCAATTAGAATTAGGCCACTCCCCACCAAACTGCAAAGAAAGCAGAACTCAGGTTCATTCTGATTCTTCTGCAAAAGCACAGGAAATTGGAATAGGTTACTTTGAATTTTTCTTTTCTCCTTTTCCCCTTATTCAAAACATCATTTGCACCTCACTTTGGGTGGTGCCCTGTTCAGGAACCTTGGGTAGTAAGCCTAAGAGGGAGAGCACCACAAACACAACAGACACTGCCAGGGGCAGTTGCACTGGCCCTATGAATTGTGACCACTTGTAGAAAATGGGGAAAGGACAATCCAGAAGGGTGACAACATAGGGATGCTGGGGAGCCCTCCCTTCTTCAAGGATCAAATACACAATATCAGACAGAGAGAGAGAGAGAGAGAGAGAGAGAGAGAGAGAGAGAGGGGTTGGGCTTCTGATCACCTGCTCTCCAGAGCTCCAGACACTGTGATGTTGGAGGGATGGGGGTGATGCCGAGAGCGAATCAGAGGAGCTGAAAAAAGCTTGTTTTATTTATGTATTATTTATTTATTTTGAGACAGTGTTTCACTGTGTTCCTCAGGCTGATCTCAAACTTGTGATCCTGTGGCCTCAGCCCCCTAAGTGGTTGGGATGACAGCAGTGCATTACTGTACTCAGGGGGGTTTTCATTTGAGGGTGGGGCATGTTAAGTTTGTTTTTCTTGGATTGCTCATGCTGGAGAGCTCTTTCTGAAGCTCTCCCTAGGTGTTCGGTGAAGGATGTAATCACAGAATTAGTTTCCAGAGAAGGAGAGGAAGCCCGTGGTAGTCAGCAGTGGTAAATGCAACCCTGAGGGTTGGAGATCTAGAGATATCTTTCTCACTCTGTATTTATATAGTAACCGAATACTTTCTTATATGAATTTGTATTTTAAGGAATCTTTCCTCTTAGACACAGATGTTTGCTTTCTATATCTGTTATGTTCGCATGTCTAATAAAAATTTCATCCTTATTCTGGTAACATAGCATGGTTTTTCTTTGACAAATGTCCCTTTCCTAAGTCTGATAGTTTCGATGGAGCTGATTCCACTTGTCATTTGATCTTCGCTTGGCCAATGAGGGTGTCAAAATCACAGAGATTGATCAGCTGAGGACAGTGGCCCAAAGAAGGTAACGAGAACCCATGATCATTCACCTGGAGCTTGGCTGAAAACACAGCAAATAGCACTGTTTGCCATACTGGGAATGCAGAGCAGACCAGATTTATGCCTGAGGTTGTCTTACGCCTTGGGGGTCGCCTGCCTGAGCTTGCATCCCATGGGGATGCGAGCAGCACTGAGGAAGGGAGGAAACTGTGACACGCAAGGCACCACTGAGTGTGGCTTTAGCTCCATCCGAATTTAGCTAAATCTTTGACTTCAGTTGTACAAACCAATTAATCCCTTTTTATTTTGTTTTCTTACTTTGTCGAAACCAACCTAAGATACATTGTACCTCACAAATATGTACAAATGTGTATCAATCAGAAAATAAAATCAGTTTTTAAAATGACAGTCTTCTGGATTTAGGCCTTCGTGAAACCTCTCTTCAATCCAACGGGTCCTCTGTCTCATGCGTACACTTGAGTTAGAGCAGGAGTGAAGGTCCTAGTGACCTCCACACAGTGCCAGGGAGGGATGAAGACAAACCCAAGCTATGTTGGGGGCCTTGACTATGCCAAGAGAAAAAGCATGGTCTGCACCAACCATGAGAATAGGACCTGAAGGTGATGCAGACTGTAGATGTCTCCTAAGGACCCAGTAGAACCAGTCTCCTTTCATTAGAACAGGTGAATACCAGAAGACCACAGCACATTGTTAATCAGCTGCCTCCTGAAATCCCACACTATCATGGAGAAGGGTCAGACCCTTGAGAGAAAACATTCCTGAGGCAGAGTTTAAACTCTGAACTGAATACCTTCCCAAAACTAAGTTTTTAACTTGTTCTACTGTTCTAAGAAAATACTTGAGGCTGGGTAAGTTATACACTGAAAAGGTTTCTTTGACTCATGATCTGGTGATTGATGGCATGGCATCAGTATCCTGGCTATACCACCATATGGCCAAAAAGTGGAAAGAGAACTGGCTGTGTGTAGAAGGGACCAAATGCTTGCAGTTCCTTGTCTTCATAATAACCTATCCTTACAAGAATTGTCTCTGAGAGACAATTAATCCCTTCCAAGGTAGGTGCCCTCATGAATGAATCACCTCATCTATTAGTCAGCTTTCTCATCACTAAGGCACAATACCGCAGACTCACAACTTAAAGGAAGAAGGCTCAATTTGTCTCATGGTTTCAGGAGTTCAGTCCCTGGTTGGCTGTCTCACAGGTAAGAATGTCATGGCAGAAGGGAACAGTATAGCAGTGCTCTTTAAGGAGTGACAGCCAGGACACAGAGCAGAGGGACAGTGTCAGAGGACACGGACCAAAGGACTAGACACAGACCTCAGGGCTGTACAACCATGACCCGCTCACCCACACCCAGATATGTGCTCCACCAACCCCACAGAAGGACTCAAAAGCCAATCTAGTTGCCACTGCACTCTGACCACAACACCTTGTATTAGACCCAACTGTTTAAAGTTTCTACCACCTCAACACCATTAGAATAAGAACAAGGTTTCCTGCACATAAACCCTCAGGAACACACACAAACATGTTCAGAGTACAGTGTCTGAAATGACTAAATACTCTGACATGCAGGATTAAGACCATCTATCCTTAAATTATTGAGATGGAGGCAGAACTAAGTTGAATTCAGTTATTGAAAAATAGAGTCACCTTTGTGAGCAGCTCTACTTATTAAATTATAAGTCTAAGGTGATAAACTTCAGATTATTATATAATTATTAATTTTGTTACTGTTTGCATAATGATACAACTAGTATTGCTAAGTAAATCTGCTTTTTGATCAAGAAATAAGAGACTCAGTTAGCCTCTTCCCACCAGATTATAAGCATTGAGAACTGTCGGAGTCAGGTAGCAATATTCTGAGGACACTATCATTCAGGTTATTACCCTTACACTTCTGGTGGCACACTTGTACTTCAGTTTTTTCTACCAAAGAAACAATTGCAGACAAAGAGTTTATACCAGAGTCAGGAGCCCCAAATGCCGTTACTTATCAGGACAATAATCATTATTACCATCAATAGATCAATAGGTATGTATAAAATGTATGCCATGTATACATACAATACTGCCAAAAGTCATTCTCCACTCCCTACTCTGTGCTTGTGTGTGATTTTGAAATTGTTCATTTGTTGATTTGCCTATTCCCCCATAATCAGCTCAAATATCCAGATAGTCATCTGTTTATAAAATGCCCACTCTGTGTTGGTCTTTGAGATAACAGATAAATGAATCTTAGCCTTTCCCCCTGAAGGACTGATAAGAGCATAGCATGATATAGGTAGGAGAAGAGATATAAAATGCTCTTTTGCTTCAGACCTGAAATGCCTCCCAACATCTCACGTATTTCAGGCTTGGTGCACAATGAAGCATTCTTCAGAGGTGGGGTCTTTGGAAAGTGACTGAGTCATGACATTTCTGTCTCATCCATGGGTTAATAGATTAAGGGACTCATAGTTTAATGGGCCATGGAGAGGTGGCGGAAACATTAAGAGGTGCCATCTAGTAAGAGGTCCTTGGGCTGGGCCCTTCAAGGTTGTATTTTGTCCCCGCCTTCCCCTCTTTTTCTTTCTCCCCCTCCCCCTTCCCTCCTTTCCTCATCCCTGTTTCAGTGAGGTGAACAGATTGTGTCCATCACACACTCTCTGTCATGATGTTCTGCCTTGCCATAGGCCCAGTAACAATGGAACTGAGTGATCTCTGCTGCCCCGAATCAAAATAAATCTTTCTTCCTTTAAATTGGTTTTCTCAGATGTTTTGTCTAGCAACAGAAAGCTAACAGAAATACATCTTTATTCAGTTTTTATAAAGGGCTTCCAGGGGATTAGGAAAGTGTTTAGCTCTTGACAGCGATGAGCCGACAAGATGAGGACATACGAAGACGTAGAAATGTGCAGTGGCTGTGGGGCTGGGGAGAACTACAGATACTACCAGCAGACTGCAGAATACAGTGCTGTAGGATGCAAGAAGAAAAGGGTGAGCAATATGCAAAGACAGCACTGTCAGAATATAGGCAGGGAAACTGAGCAGAATGTCATTCTTTCATCATTCATTCAACAAACATTAAATAAGTGTCCACTCTGTTCTGGCACTCTTTCAGGTACTTGGGATACATCAGTAGACAAAACAGACAAGGTTCTCCATCCTTACAGAGCTTGTAGCCAGTGACTAGACATAGACATCAATAAACATAACAAGTAAATTTTAAATTATGTTAGATGAAGTGACAAGAAAATGTTGAAGTAAAGTAGAGTGAGGGGAGGAAGAAGGCTGAAAGGTTGCAAGTTAGAATGGGGTCATCAGACCTAGAAGAAGCGTAGAGGATGTTGTCTGGCATCATAGGTAGCACGGGTTCTGTGAAGTAGTTGCAGGTGACAAACTGCAAGAAAAAAGCAAGAGGATGCATTGGAAAAGGGAAAGGCTGGGCTGAGGAAGGACTGGGAGGAAGTTAAAAATCCAGTGGCACAGTTCAAGTTGTCTCTGTGAGCATAAGACACGGAAGCAATATTATATACTATTAAATTACTACTGTTGCAAAAAACCTTAAGAACCACTCCTAGGATGTAGACAGAGGCTAAAGGGATAAAAACAGCAAATGGGAACACAACAGATATGGGATACAGGGAACTCATCCAGTTAACCACTGGTCCTAGAGGAGAGATAAGAGCAAGGGAACAAAACCATATAAAGGCAGGGAAATGTTCTAGATAGAATCAAGACGATGTGTGCAGATCGCAAGGGAGTGCTAAATGAACTTAAATCCTTTCTGTACATTATGCTTCAGAATCAAAAACTGGAGTGGGAAAGGGACAAAGCAAAAGAAGAAAGTTCAAAAGAGCAATCCTAAAAGCAAAATTCTGAGATAATAAAAGGCTCAGTTATCTATAGGAACATGTGATTTTCAAGAACTAAGTGGACCATGATTTTAGCTTAATCGTGTAAATTCATGAGATTTCATCGTCTTGATGAGAGGCTGGCTCAGTTACTGCTAAGCAGGGAGCGGAAAGGGGCTGGAGGGAGCTGCAGTAACTGATGAGCAAGAGTGGGGCGGACCAGGTGCTTGATTTAATTTCATCCCCAGTTCTCAAGGGCGGTGCGGCAGATTGGCTGAAAGAGACTTCTCCCGTTGGACAGAGGAAAGGCAGAAATGTAGCAAGACAGGACCACACAGTCTTCCTAGGGTGGCATGAAGCATTAAAAGAAACTCATGCAATTAGACAAAGATTTGCTTAAGAAATGAGACTTCAATGGCTCTTTGACAGATTATATAGTAAGACAAAAGAAAATTCTCACATGCCTCATTTCTTTCCTTTGGTTTTGAGGATGAAGATGCTGTAGTGCAGAGAGTGGATACAGTTTGTCCCCCCCAAATTCATAGGGAGGGAAGCTTGGTCCCCAGTGGAGCGGGTGGGAACTTTGAGATGGAACGCCGTCACTCTGCTGGTGTTTTCTTTTGCTATGCAAATGCTTTTTAATTTGATGTGATCCCAGTTGTTGATTCTTTGTAGTATTTCCTGTGTGATCAGGGTTATGATATTAAAATCTTTGCCTACCCCTATGTCTTCAAGAATTTTATCTATTTTCCAGCAGATTAAGTGTTTCTGTTTTAATATTTATATATTTGATCCATTCCAATTTTAGTTTAGTATATGGTGAGAGATATGGATCTAGCTTTAATCTTTGGCCTGTGGAAAGCCAGGTTTTCCAGCACCATTTATTAAAGAGGCTACCTTTCTTCCACTGAATGTGTTTGGTCTCTTTGTCAAAGAGTGACCAAATATGCTTGGAGTTGCTTCTGCATCTTCTACTCTGTTCCCTTGATCTTTTTTTTTTCTTTCTTTTTTTTTTTTTTTGCCAGTACCATGCTATTTTTATCACTGTAGCTTTGGAGAGACAATCCTCAGAATGGGCAAAAAATTTTATCAGCTACTCCTCAGACAAAGGATCAATACCTAAGAACTCAAAAAATCAGAGCCTCCCCCACTTAAAGATCCAATCTAAAAATGTGCATCTGAAATGAGTGGACAATTTTCAGATAAAGAAGTACAAACACTAAATGAATATATGAAAAATGTTCTGGTCATTCATGAAACGCAAATTAAAACAACACTAACATTACATTTTACTCTAGAAAGAATGACTATCATCAAGAAATCAACCATGGTTGGTGTGGGAGTATCAATTATTAAAACCTCTATAGAAATCAGTATGGAGATTCCTCAATAAGCTAAAAGTAGAAGTTCCATTTGACCCAGCTATTCCCTTTCTAGATATCTTCTAGGTATATATAAAGTGGCACAATTTATAATAGCTCTTGAAAACAGTACATATGCCTACTGATGGATAAATTGATAAAGAAAATGTGGGGTTTGTATACAATGGAATACTACTTTGCCACAAAGAAGGATAAACTTGAGACATTTTTAGGTAAATGGATGCCCCCTGAGATAATAATTTTGAATGAAATAAATGAGAGACACAAGTTTAAACATTGCACTGTTTCTCTTCTGTGGGTAATCCAAAGGGTCAATAAAGAGTGAAATGAAGGAAAGATATTGGAAAGTAGGAAGAAAATGTTCAAATGGGAAGAGGAACAAAGGGAGGGGGGAAGAAGGGAAGGAAGGAAAATGGGGTGAAAAAGGGGAGAATGGAAGAAAAATGGAAACAAAGCTTTTGTAGACGGGGGAAGGGATGAAGGGGTGAAGGGAGGGGAAAGGGAAAAGAGAAGAATTAAGATATAGGTACAAATTCCTCATGATGAATGTGATCATTATGTATGGGAAATGTACTAATAAAAATGTTTAAAAATCCAGAATGATTACATGCAAGAAATAGAAACAAAATAAAGTAATCATAACCATACCATAAAAAAAGAGATGCAGCCTGTGGAAGGTACTTAGGTCACAGCGGCCCCACACTTAGGAATGGGACTGGTGCTGCCTCTCAGGAGTGGGTCTGGTCGCCTGGGACTGCGGTAGTTCCCGTGAGAGTCCCTCTGGGGTTCCGGGCCCTGGATCCCACCCCTGAATCCCTCTTCTGCGTGCATTGGATTCCTTTCCTGCACGTGTCCCCATCATCCTTTCCGAGGCCCTCATTCGAGCCAAGCAGATACTGGCACCATACTCTGGAACCTCCAGCACTGTGTGTGAGATATGTCTCTTTTCTTTATAAAACACCCTACCTCACGTATTTTGTATTAGCAACCCGGTACACTAAGACAGATGGGAAGAGACTTGCAGAGGGAAAAGAAAAGGTTGCAAAGAGGAGAGGGAGTAGGTCTCTAGCATCCATGAGAGGCAGCAAACCAGACCTGGAGCTAAGGACACGCTCCTTTGCTAGGGAAGTTCACTGAACTTTGGGTACTGTTCCTGTTGCCATGGGGCCCCTGGAAAACCATAAGTGATTTTTCAGCTCTAGACTGGGAGGTCTGCAGCGCGCTGGCTTGGGGCTGCCGCTGCCGCTCCAAATCCACTGACGGTAAGAAAGCAGGACATGGCTCACCTGGGCAGAGGTGCTGTGGAGCTTCAGCAGCCCATTCTCAAGCCGCTCCATTCTGGACTTGAGCTCTTTTTCATTTCTGCACAAAAGGCTCCGGTAGAGTCTGATGAACTCCAGAAAGGATTTGGGGGTTGTGTAGTTGTAGTGTTGCTCATTGCTCAGATAAGACTGGGACGTTTGGTTGACACTTGTGTGGACAAAGGCCATGAACTTGCTGATCGATTGCTTTACTGTAGGCTGGAATTTAACAAAAAAAAAACCCAAAAAATGGGAAACGTAAGACCATGTGACTGTGAAGGGTAACCATGACTGTCCATCCCGCTCTTTCCTTCACTGCATGGGAAGTTATGTTTCAGTGGCCCTGTCCAAGCCTGTAATTTAACCCCAATACATAGACATGGAATTCTTTGTACCCCGAGGCGAGGACACTGAGGAGGCCTCCTTCGCCCTCACCTCAATGCTGCCTGTGTTTTTCAGGAAACGAAGGCTGACGGACTCCAGTGCCTGCTGAGGCCACTCATGGAACCAATTGATGGCTGTGCAGTTCAGAATGGCTGGGAACTTCCTGCAGCGGACCCTTAGCTTGTTCCCCACAGGGGAGAAACAGAGAGTCACCTGAGAGAGCAGAAGTGCGGGGAGAATTGAAAAGGTATCAGAGAAATATTTGCAGAGAGGCAGACATAGCTTTGGTTTCTTGATTTCCCAGAAATTTGAGCAGCCTGTACAACAGAGATAAAATCTGCACATGCCGGCCAGCTTTCCTAGCAACAGACCCAGAACCCTGAGATGCGTGATGCAAGAGGGGTACCAATAATAAAGCAGGTGCGCAGGGCCTCTTGCAGGTGTGCTCCGCCGGAGAGGGGTGAGCCCCCTCCCCTCCTACTCTGAAGACAGAATAGCTGTGTCCCAACCGCCGGTAGAGGTTCCCGTGAGCATTTCTGGTCTGTGCCTGCTCCAGGTGGGAAATCATCCTTCACCTTCAGGTGCCGTCGGACACGATCTGTGAAAAACTTCCAGCAGTTCTCTCTGCTTTCGACCAGGCCCTGGCTCTTGACTTCATTCCTCACATTGCTTAGGATGTTTTCCACTTCATCATCTGAGTAGAGGTCTGGGATCTCTGCTGGGAATAAATGGAGCACAGATGGGCAGCGTTGACAGCTTGCTAAATGATGCAATTGGATGTGGGAGGTTATTTTGGCTTGGGACACAGGTCTCTTGGCTTTTACACTGTATTCCGATTCACTTGCTGATGAAATTGAATGGACACCACTGATACACTAAACCCAGGCCAAGGGAATGTGTACATTAACGAATGGAATGGGGTGTAGGATGGCTTCTGGACCTGGTATAGACCGTTAGTAGCATTTTAATGGTCTTTCCTTCTTTAGCTTAAGCATTTATTTTTAACTATTTTGTTGGCTGTCTGAAAATTGTACCATTAAGAAGCTTAATATTTAGCAAGAGATGTAAAATGTATTTATTTATAAGACTGTGAATAAACAGGGCCACAAACATGTATATAAATTCATATATTTAAGAAGAATAAGCAATTTCTTTCTGTAAGAGAGGAAGAAAGAGGGATAGCTTCGTGGCATTTAGTACTATATATAATTAATGCTACCCTAAATCACTGTGGAAAAGCTGAACTATTCAACTATACAGTATATAATATTAATAAAATCAGGATCTAAAACACTGTGGTTGGCTCCTTACTTTAGATTGCACCCTAGGCTAAATTTCAAATGCATCATTGATTTAACTATTTAGAAAAAACTGAAGTGGTAGGAAAAGAATGAAGGAAATACTTACATAATCTTTTAGTGGGAAAAACTTTCTAACTATAATTCAGTCTACTTTTCACAAGATAAATTTAATCAAAATGGATAAATTTGATAATTTAACTTATTATTATTATTTTCACAGATCTTTCCAGAATTTAATTATCCTGACATTTCTAGTATAAACTCTAAGTAGCTAGCATCTATTAATTTTTATATATTTAGTCAGGATGTTTTTCCTTAGCCAGATATATATATAAAAATAAAGAAAAACATCATGGTGAAAGAATATGGTAAGCTGGGCTTGGTGACGCACACCTGTAATCTTAACATTTGGGAGGCTGAGGCAGGAGGATCCTTGTGAGTTTAAGACCAGCCTGGGCTACAAAGTGAGCTCAAGGCCAGCCTAAATTACATAGTGAGACTCTGTCTATAAAAAAACAAAAAAACAAAAAAAGAAAGTATATGGTAAAGTATAATAATAATTACAAAACTCAAGGAAAATACTATGAAAGTGTATGCTAACTTAGATTATTGTTAAATGCCTAATCTCCTCAATATGTAAAGAAATTGTCCACACATGAAAGATAAATAAGTAGAAGATATGTCAAAGGGTATGAAAAGAGTTCACAGTAAATGAAATAAGAACAAAAATGAATAAGAAAGGGAATAATGAAGGAAATAAAATTGTCTCCTAGACATTTAATGTCACTTTTAAGAACAGAAATGAACATGAAAACCACTTAATTACTTTTTTACAAAAAAAAAATTTTTTTACCAGTTTGGCAAAAATCTGGAAGATAGAGAAAACAGTATTTAATGAGATAGTGTATGTGAATGAAATAATATACACATCTGACTAAAGAAGAACATTTTTAAAAATCCTGACTAAATATATAAAAATTAATATATGATAGCTACTTAGAGTTTATACTAGAAATGTCAGGATAATTAAATTCTGGAAAGATCTGTGAAAATAATAAAATATTAATAAGTTAAAGAAATAAAACAATATGATCACTGAACTGGGTGCATAAAACTTCTAAAAAACTGTCAGCAAACTAGGAATGAAGCTGATAATACATGTTAACCTCAAACTTAAAGCAAACATCCTACCTAAATGTTCTCTTTTAAATCAAGAATAAGACAAACATATCTGTTATTATGCATTTAATGAACATTACGCAGGAGGTCATGGATTGTGCAAAAAGTTAAGAAAAAGAAACAAAATTGCAGGGATTGTTAAGAAGCTACTACTGTTTGAAATCTAATTTATACATAAAAAAAATCTAAAAAAAATTCACATAAGTAATCAGAACTCATGAGTATTAAACAATAAGCTTCCTGGGTACAGCATCAGTGTTGGAATTAAATTGCACTTCTGTTCTCAAGCCAAAAGAAGAAGTGTGGAAAAACAAAAAAAGCATATATAAGTTATTTAGAATTGCAACAAAAAGTGCCAGCATCTAAGTAATAAATACAAAAGATGTGCAAGATTTTAATGTAAACATCACTGTATACTACTGAAGGTAATATACAAAACCCTCAGAAGTAGAGAGAAAGATTTTGTTTGTGGGGAATGCTGTAGTAGAGCCACTACCACAAATATGTGAGTCCAATAAAATGTACAGGTTATTCTAAAATGTAGGTGGAGGAGCAAAGCATAAAGAATAGCTTTCCAGAAATGGAATGACCTTGGGAAAGCTATGTTCTTTAAAGCAATGCAAAACTGGAATCGGGGTAAGTAAATAAATCAAAGTGAAACATCTCGCAGTAGAACCTACCTAGCAAATAGGAAATTGACATTAAAAATCAGTATGCAAAGCGATGGACTATCAAACAAGGTAAGGATAATTCAGTGTTCAGATTAATAATGATGTTAGGATAATTCAATATTAATACAACAAAGACATCACTAGATGAAAATGAATTCTAGATAAAGACAAATATGAAAAGTAAAACTAGTAATTTAAAAATTAAAATACAGGTAATTATTTTTATGGCATTGAGATAGAAAAGGACTTCTGAAACAGCACAGAAAACACAAAGCATTAAAAATACTGTTGCTGGGCATGGTGGCACATGCCTGCAATCTCAGTGCTCACAGGGCTGAGGCAGGAGGATTGCAGCAAGTTTGAGGCCAGCCTGGGTTACAAAGTGAGTTTAAGGCCAGCCTGAACTACGTAGCAAGACTCTGTCTCAAAACAACAACAACAAATACTGTCAATTTTATAACATTAAAACTAAATTGATAGGACAAAGTCAGACACAGACTTGAAAATGGTATTTACAAGCCATATGATGAAAAGTGGGTTGGTATGCAAAGTACATAAGGAACTCCTACAAATGCATAAGAAAAAGAGACCAAGACCCCAAAAGAAAATTATACAATTGACACAACTTACAGAAGGGAAACGGGGATATATGGCAAACATTTAAAAAGATATGCAATGTCACCAGTAAGAAGGGAAAGAGATTTTATTTTATCTCTATAGATAAAAATCATTATGTCAAATAAATCAGGTATTGGTGAGGTTGGAAGGAAACAAGTATCATAATAACACATTAATTATCATGGCTGGAGACTAAATTTGCATAACTCCCTTGCAGAGTGATTTGGCACTTTTACTTAGTAGAGTTGAAATATGCATACCAGATGTATATGCAAAACTCATCTCTGTTTTGCATACCTATTTAAAGAAACTCTTACACATGTACAACAAAAGTTGCTATTTTGTCATATGGTCACAACTGCATGTGTGTTTATTTCATTGTTTTCTATGGGTCCCAAGTAGTTTGTAAAGAAATACAGAAAAACATAAAGGAAAACTAGTCATTGTAGATGATGAGAATGTGGTAATTGTAACTTTAAATCTTTTGCAAATTTAGTCTGGGAAAAAGTTCCAGGACTGTTGTCTGTCATTTCAAGTCAAAGAGAGATAATTTAATAAAATCTTCATTTTAAAAAACAGAATTGGTCATGTTTGAAAACAAAGTTAGAACAGGCAAGAAGAGGGGATAAAGAGAAATTCTGAGTTAGGAACCAGGGAGAGGGTGGGTTCCTGGAGCAGAAGGGAGGCTTGGGCTTGGAGAGGAGGAACAGTAATACCGGGGGAAAGAGAAAACTGTAGAGGCATGCAGACAGCCTGGGACGTGTGCGGGTAGTGGTGAGCTCATAGTGAATGGCACAGATTTTCTTTATGGAAGTGATGAGACTGACTGAGGTTAAGTAAGAATGAATGAAACACAACCCTGAAGTTGAAAGCAATAGCTATGAGGTGAAGGGTGAATGTGGTTCACTCCAGGATACATATGGGTGTCAGGAAAGCCCCTTTGCACGTCCAGAGCCAGTCCTTATGGATCTAGACCTTATACAAGCTCTACATGGAGCTCTTCACATCCGTATGGATGTTCCTTCTTGCATAACTCACATAGCAATGCCTGCATCATACAAATATTAGTGATGGAAGACCCCCTTGAGGATGCCCCACCTACTCATCCTGCTTCTTTGTAGACCTGGGTGAAGTCTTCAAGGAGATGATTTAACAAACGGTACCCAGCTCACCAAAGTGCCTGATGTCCTCACCCTGTGAGCCCCTGGAGTTGCTGTGCCTCTTTGCACGACTGCATCTGGGTGAAACTTGGTTTGATAGCATGAAACTGGCAGGGAGTTTAAGAAGCTTTTAGTACTAACTAGCTTTAGTCATTTAAAAGGTCAAAACGTTAAAAATGAATTCTCATGAGAAACATCGTTTACTTTCTTCCCTTAATTGGACAAACCTGATTTAATTTCCACTCTCTAAGATATTTAAATAACGTATCTATAAAACAGTTTGTGCTATACCTTGTCAAAAATCAAGGTGTTACTAACAGAATGACTTTTTTTGTTGTCTTTTTGAGACAGGGTCTCGCTATGTAGTTCAGGCTGGCCTTGAGCTCACTTTGTAGCCCAGGCTGGTCTGGAACTCACAATGATCCTCCTGCCTCAGTTTCCTGAGTGCTGGGATTACAGGTGTGCGCCACCATGCTTGGCCCATTACTGAATTAACTTATTTCAGCTTCCTTTTGTTTTTGTTGTCCTTTTCAGACAGGGTTTCACTGTGCAATCCAGGCTGGCCTTGAATTCACCATGTATCCCAGGCTGGCCTGAAACTCACAGCAATCCTCCTGCCTCAGTCTCCCCAGTGCTGGGATTACAGGTGTGTACCACTATGCCCTTCAGGTCCTTTTAATAAAAGTAGGGGATAAGAGAAAACTACTGAGAAAATGAAATGATATTTAGCTTGTATTGGGAGTCAAGGAATTCAGGGCAGGTTTTAAAACAAGCATTACTGAGATGGCATTGGCATCAGCTGGACTTACCTTGTCTGCCTGTAGTGACCCAAATTTCCTTTCTGCTAGTATCTTAGAGTTCCCAGTGAGAACTTGGATTTCCTTTGGTATTAGGACCTTTGTAATACTACAGTGTACAGTAAGTGCCTTTCTTTTACTTGAAAGATGTAGTATTTATGTCCTTTTAGTGTTTCACTTACAAGATGCTTGGTAGAGAAGAGGCAAATTATGGCATGCATGCTGGCCCTGGCTCACTGCCGGCTTTTGTATGGCCTACAGGCAAAGAATGGTTTGGGTGATTTTTAATGATTGAAAAAAATTAAAATAATGATATTTAATGGCACATGAAAATGATGTGAAATTCAAATTTCATTACCCATAAAAAGTTTTATTGGTCGTGGCCATGCTCCTTCATTTAGGTATTATTTATGGATATCTTTGCATTACAATAAAGAGCTGAGTAGCTTGAGAGAGACCTTGTGGTTTGCAAGGCCTGAAGTATTTACTTTTCAACCTTTATACAGAAAGCTCATTGCACTTATTTTACGGGATACTCTGCCAAGATGCTGAAAGCATTTGAGCCATTTAGAGATGTCATGTACATGATTCATGTGAGGGTGGTGCTTCACACAACATCTGAAGAACCTGTAAAAACAAGGTCACTTGATAGAATATCTGGGGATAAACGCCTCTAAGTTGCCAGCAAAGTTTGCACTTTCAGATACGCTTCTCCAAGTTTTCCTGGCAGCATTCCTGTCCCTTATTGTGTGATGTACCGATAGTGCATCATGCTGAAAGCAGGAGAATAAACAGCCAGAGGAACAGCGATGTGAGCAGAGGTCAACATTGTTGACACATTTGAAATGTTCCCTCCAATAGCCTAAAGTTAGGAAACTTTATATCTGTCCATCTCTGAATGTGTTCATGTCAGCACTGAAATGTCCTAATATTTAGCAAGCCAGATAATATTCATCTGTTAGGTTTCTCAGAGGCCACTGAGGCTTTGTTATCCTTTGGATAGAGGTGAGGAGGAAGCGATCGGCAATGTAAAAGAATCCACAGAGACAGAAATCTGGGATAACTTGTACGGGATCATGGCACCACAAGGAGAAAACAAAAGACTAATTATTCAAGTGATGTTTTGCATCACTCATTTGAGATTTGGGGTTTGTAGCTGGACAGCTATTTGGTTTAAAGTTTAAGGTTCTAATGTCTATGGTCTAATCTAGTGAGTCCACAGGTGCCTTCAAGGGATCCAGTTCATGCTGGATGACTGCTCTTTTGCCCCAAGCTTTTTATTTTTTTATTTGTTTTAAGGAAACTAGGCCAAAATTCAGTTTATGTGACAGTATAGATGGCTCACTGGAAAGTCCAGTCACAGATGCTCACCAGAGAACTATTCACTGCCAAGTCTGTTAGAGATATTTCCAGATCCTGTGTCCTCATGTGATATGTATAGAGCACCTAACATTAACTCTGGGTCTCATCCTAAAATGTTGGAAGATGAAGTGATCTTTTTATTTTCTATGTTCCATGAGGAGATTTGACCTAAATCGAAAAAGAAAAGTCTGTTCAGAGATGGACAGGAATATGATTTGGGAAGAAACAGGGCCCAACAGGCGATGGACTTTTCCCCTAGACCACAAAGAGGCTCCATGCTCCTCATTGGAGCAGAGCACCTACTGACTGGGGCGTGGGCGTTCTGTAGTTGATTGTAGAACAAATGAATGGATTTAGTGTAATCCAAGAGGAAGAAATAATAACTTCGGAGAAAAGCAATTAAGCCTTTTGAAAACAAAAGGAAAATCTTAACGTAAGAGCCCAAAGTAGAATGAAGTATGAAATCTAGCAGAGCTGGAAGAGGAGGAGACAATGCCCCTTGAACAGACTACATATCCTCAGCTGCTTAGTGATAATTGGCTGGTGTTCTGCAGTAAAATGGAAGTCCGGGAAGCCGGAGACAGAAGCATCCTCCTGGAAACCCAGGGATTAATTCTCATTCCTCACTCTAAGTTATGAAGGGAACTTGGCTGAATTCGGATCAAAGATGGAGAGGTGAACATTTATAAGAATTCCTAAAACACCTGAGATTGATGATGAGTATTCATTCTTCAGGAAATATTATAACAGGTCAATAAGATAACAGGTCAATAAGATCATGACAAGAATTAGAGTGTTTAGGTCCAGCCAGCGCCCACATTTCATGCACAGTTTCATCAGCAGCTGCATGATCACCATTTAAGATTCTGATAGTCAAGGGGAGAGTCTTACAGATGGGCTTCCTCTGCTCCTGACCTGGGGGGGAGCCACTCTGCCTTAAACACAATTATGTGTTTTTACTAATTACTCAGGGAGGAAATTTTTTTCACTTTGTATGTAGGATTTTTTCCTGTCACTCTCTAACCCTTGTGAGATGCAACTGTCTTCCTACTGGCTTCTGAAATGCTGTCATGGGTGTCAGAAGTTGGATTCATGATCCAAATGTCACCATGGTTTGATTTTGACACAGGTGTGACAATAGCAAGGGGTAAAATAAGGATCTAAAGACATCCAGAGAAAACAAGATAGCCAATGTCAAGAGATGACTAGTTCTCTCAGGGAGAAATTTGGGGGTATAGTTGCATTAAGCATTCATTCACTACCAATGCCAGTGCAGCCAATGTGACAGGACTTGTAGATAATTACAGAGTAATGAGCTATGGGTAAGTACTGTAAAGTGTATTTTGCTCTCTCTACTGTGTTTTCTAAGGGTGGAGTAATTGCATAATCTCACAAAATTAAAAATGGGAATAGAGATTCTGAAACCTCCTTCAGCTTTGGCTGGACTATCATTCAGTTACTTTGCAGACAGACATTATTTATTCAACAGGGAATATTAAAACTATATATGCTCTAATTCTACTTGTTAGAGAGATTAAGTTAAAAACAGAGGACCACTAGAAGAAAAAAGTGTTAATCTTAAATGTATTTTCACCTTAACATATGTGTGCAAATCGTGCCATTTTTAATACAGACACCTTCAAAGGGAACTGTGAGCCCAAAACTATGACTTTGGAACAGGCTGACTGCATTAAGTTTTCACTGGGCAAACCTTCAGAAATTCATTTGTGCTGAAAAAAAAAAGGTGTCTTCTAAATGAAAAATTAAAGATACTTAATTGAGGAATAAAATTTCAGTTGGCAAATGTATAACAACTGTGTCTCAAACATTATTTTAGGAGAAGGTGACCTGGCTGGATGGGAGCCAAGTGAAATACAGAGCAAGGCTGGCAACTCGCCTGACATCTCCAAAGCTGCAAATCTTTGGAAGTACAGACTCTTAGGCTGTTTTAGAAATGAGGCTTCAGCATAGCTTCAGGGTGGGAGGCCAGTTGGATCTTTCTCATTTAATAAAATAATGAATGTTGTAGGTTAAATACTATGGTGATAAGATATTAAAAACAGTGTTTGGAAAATTTGTTGTATTAGAAGAGAAAAGGTGTAAGAGTTGGTAGGAAAACTCCTGGATATAGAGCTAACTTAAATAGGCTACTCTGGGAAAGATATGCATGTCGGATCAGTGAAATGCCAGGAGTCAGCACAGGGAGGAACCTGGGATGGGCCTTCATCAAAAAAGAAACCATCACAGAACCTCTGACTGCATGATCTGGATCTAGGACCAGTGGCCCTTTATTGGTGACAGTAGAATGGCATAGGGTACAATGCCACAAAATATGACACACAATGATTGTGAAGCAGTGAAGTTCCTAGGGACTGGCAGGAGTTATCCTGAAATAACTTATGACTTATGGGATAGATGATGGAGGGATGTACCTGTGATCATATTTCTCAGACTTCATAAACTAAAGCATATTCAACACATCTAGCAGTTGGATTGTGGAGAAATGGGCTTATGAATTGTTGGGAATTGAGAGGTGACAATTTTTTCAGGAACACCTGTACACTACTTCTATTCCCAGGCGAACAGGTGGCTTTGCAGGTGCTGCATTTAGTTTAAGATCCAGGAAAGCATAATCTTTCTTTAATTTGTATAAATACTTATTTTGCAAATATGTAAATTATGCACTATATTTTCTTATGTAACCCATTGTCTGCATATAAAAATGTAGTATTTAATGTGTATTTTTATAAACACTGGCGTAAGTCCTGAACTTCTAAATAAACAGACAAAACAGTAGCAGAAACTGAGCTTTCCAATGGAGTCTCATAGTGTCATACAGTGCTGGACAACACCGGTCAAGTTTGTTGAGGACCAAGAACTTTGGGGAGATATTCTACATCTGTTCCTGCTTGCATGAAGTTCTGAATCTTTGGTTAATTAAACTGGTAACCCAATCTTGCCCTATTGTGTAAGTGATACGTTCTTTCTGTGTGTAGTTTCCTGCCAATGTCTAAGCTATGTGAGGTCTTACATTGCAGTCTCTCTGTGTCTTAGGTGTGGAGAGGAAATGGCACCTTCTCTCTGGTGTCAGCCGATCCCCAGACCTTTAACCTGCTCTTCTTCCCATAATCACAACTTGCCCCACTAAGCTTCAAGATTGTAATCTTATTTGAAATGAAACTAGAATCTAAGAACAGGGACAGCTGGCCCAGCACTGATCCTAGGAAAGGCTTTAATGAACCTTTGCTATATCAATTTTCTCTCTTATTGCTATGATCCAGCTTTTCTGACCTTGGACTACTTCTCTGCCTTTGAACGACTCTGATTCCTTTAGAGGCACCCAAGTGCACAGAGTCTCTTACCAGATGCCAAGAGATCATTGATGAGCACAAGGAACCTCTCGTCAGCCACCTGGGCATCAGTCATGAGGAACACAGTTCTGACATTCTTTACCCCAGCTTTCAGGCACAGGCTGGCCAGGTCCACCTGTAGGAACAATCAATATCAGAAAGCTCTGACAAGAAGGCATTCTCCAAAGAGGCCCCCAACCCACTCTTCAAGTATGGAACTCTTATTACCTGCTTTAATGGGAAATAAAGGCAAAACAATGGGGGGCAGGCAAGAGTTTTATCTCGCATGGACAGCCAGGAAAATGTGCCTCATACCCATAGCTCAATGCCAGAGGAAGAGGGCAAGTGAAACCATACAGAGAAAACCTTTCATTCATGGTGGTTCCTGCACTAGCTTCTGAAGCTCCTGGTTTGTGCCAAGAGGTGCTTCTTTCACAAGGCAGAGGTGATCCATGTGCATCTGTTTTACTTACGTTATTATGCAAGTGAATGATCTGCTCCCCAGGCAAGTGACTGCTCTTGGTTTTGACAGAAGGATCCTGTACTGGGGGCCACCTGCCTAGGATGAATATGTCTTATGCTAGTGTTCTTACAACTGTCAGTAGCTCTAGGAAAAACTTTTGTGGAAAACATATACAGTACTAGGGAATACACAATTAGCTCCAGAAATCATATCACCCAAAGCCAGAGATGCGGGTGGAGACATATATGGCTTTGGCTAGTCCTGACATCAAGTCCTGAATTTGTCCAGCTGAGCCAGTCTCAGTTTCTGTGCTGTGTTACACTTACATAGCATAGCTGCTGCCCCTTACCTTGCTGTTTTCTCTTCAGCGCCGCTCTGAGCTCATTTCCTAACACCCTCGTACATTCCTTTATTGTAGAATTTCCTTAATGTCCAAATAACTCCCCTTTAATGACAATATATTTCCTTTTAGGTCAGTGATTCTCACTTTATGCTTTTATAGAATGATCTAAGACAGCATTTCTCAATTCTCACTAGAATCATCTGGGGGATGCTTTGAAAAAGCCTGATACCCAGGCTACTGCCTACACTAGTTATATCAGAACAGCCAGGGGTAGGATGCAGGCATCAGCATTATTCAAAGACCCCCTGTGATTCCAGTATACAGCCAAAGATTTAGTACAGAAACACTGTCTTAGATCATTATGTAAATGCACAATTCCCATCACACTATCTTGTCTTTTCTGGAAACACTAAGTAAAGGCCTGAAGTGAACCTGCTGAATGACCTTGGATACAGCCAGTGTCTGGAGGCTAAGCTGTGCTGTCAGAGCAGAAGCAAGCAGCTCCCTCTCCCATCACTGGCTGAAAGATTATGTGGGCAGGTCTGACTCAGTGCTTGGCTCTGTGTCCCAGAAAGAGCGAGGACAGCATCCTGGTGGCGATCCTACCACATCTTTCTCCTATGGCTCTGTTATGGCTGGGAATAAAAGGAAGAGGAGCAGACCAAGTGACCTCTGAGAGTTGCATGCAATGCCTCTCTTCACTTTTCATGCATTGTGGCTCCTATGTGTTTGCTGTCTAAAACTAGGAAATGTCACTGAAGGTCCCTGGGGCAGCAGTTATTGAACCTATCTTTTAAAATATGAATTTCTTATAAAACCTGGGCAGACTGTTGAGGTTCTTCGTAAGTCTATGAGAGCAGCTATCAAGCTATGTGCTAAATTTAAAATAGATCGTGGAAAGGCTGCTGCTCCCTGGCTGTATCTACTGAGGAAAGAGCCACTCATATCGCCAGCTCTGAAACTAAGAAGAAAGTGGAGGGCAATTAAGGAAAAGCACCAGGCAGGGGCATTGGAGAAGGGATGAAGAGTGATAGGGTGCTGTGTATGGTGAAAGAGAGGTTCGTCTCCTCCCCACAGCCAGGCAACCATCTTACCTTGAAGTCGGAGATCTGGTAGCCCTTGCGCAGTGTGATCTGGAATACATCCATTGAGCTGATGAAAGCCGCGAGCCTGGTCAGACTCTGCTTGCCACTGCCTCCCACACCAACCAGCAGAGCATTTCCTCGCGGGGACTCCAAGATTCGATTGATGCGGCAGCTAAGAGAGGGCGGCAGAGGTTCAGCACTTTAGTCAGATGTGGCATAATATAGTCTGCACAGGAACAGAGGCCTTTGTTGGGGGCACAACATGGGCTGAGCTCTGGGAATCTTTAATTTGATTGTCCCGAGCCTGTCTTCACCTTCTTGCCTGAGGAGACTGAAGCTGCTGTTGGTTTGCTTCCAGTCACAGCCTCTGGTGAAGCAGAAAGAGGGGTGAAAGAGCCAGTGACAGGCAGCACTGGAGGGGTCAGGGGTGGGGATGGGCAGGGCCCCAGTAGATCTCCCTGTTTTTCCTGCCAAGCTTGGCTTTGCCCACTACCCAAAGAAGAGGCAGGAAAAAGAAAAAGTAGAAAACACACAATAAAAAGTAAAATGTCAGGGAAGGCTAGAGGACACAACAAGACCAGAACAGTTTGGTTTCTTTTTGGAAGGAAGAGAAGCAAAATTAAAGTCAGCTAGATAAGAACAGAGAGTCCTGACACAGGTCTTCTCCTTCTCTCTCTGCCCTTCCTGGACACCACTGCTTTTGTGATGAATATTTACAGATTCTTGTCAACCTACAAGACACCCACATCTTTGGCTTCTGGACTCAGTTTTCCACTGTGGCATTGGAGGAATATTCCAGGCCTCTTGCCTGGTTTGGGGAACCCTCTCCCAAAGGAAGACACTCCTCCTAGCCCAGCAAGCCTTCCTCAGAGGCTGCCCCCATGAAGCTGTCCGCAACCTCTCCTTCATGGTATTTTGCCAAACCCTTCTTTAGGACACATCAACAGTTAGACTCATGCAGTGTTATATTATTTACAAAAATAATTTCTATTCTTTTTTTCTTCTTCATCTTAAAAATGAATGGTTATTCCATTGTACAAAATGTGTAAAATACAGAAAGAATTCACAGTTTTAATAGCATAAATACTATTTACATCAATTATATAGTCTTCTAGATTTCTAGTATCTGTATGCTTGTAAATATATATTTTTGAGTATGTATGTTTATTATACCTGTCAATATATTTCTATCTTTAGACTTTAAAAATTGGATTCTAATATACTGAACAGGATGTTTTAACAACATTTATTTCATTTAGCAATATTCTGTGATGATTTTCCCAAGCCATTAAACAATTTATTAAGCTATACTTTCAATGGTAGAATAATACTGTACAGAATATCCATGTGTTGTTGATAAAATAAATAGAGTAAGTTGCTGATCTACAAGAGCCCGCTGTTGGGTGTTTAGGTTGTTTCCAATAGTTATAAATGATGTGTTATAGTTTTTTTGGTTTGTATCTATAATTATTTCCTTGAGATAAATTTCTAGAAGTAAAACTGCTGAGTCAAACTGTAAGATAACATGTGGCAGCTTTTGCTATGCAAAATGACCCAGAAGAGTGGTGCCAAGTTCTACCCTTCTTAGAGCAAACTGATCAAAGGGTATATCTGTTTTATTGCAAAATGAGACTACTGGATTGTACTAATTGAATCAGAATGTAAAAAAGTGAATTCATGTGTTGGTAATCAAAGGACAAAAGGAGTGTGAAGGTAAGAATTCAGGTAGTGTTTGGCCAAATAGAGCAGTATACATTTGATACTGCAATAAATAAATGACACTCCTATGTTGTTAATGATATTATAATTGGAAACAGCCTATTGAAATTAATAGTGGAGCAATTTAAACTCAGTTTGGAGGAAGGGCTGGGGAATAGTTTTAGTGGGTGGGATTTGATATGTGAACAAAATTTCTGTGTATGAGGCTGTAGACCTTTTACTGAGCTTCTATAGCATGAATTTTCTTATCACTGCAAATTTTTTACATACACTGATGACTTGGTCATAATGAACATGCATAAACTGTCTGTGGGCCCACATCTCATCTGTAGGATAAGTTTGCTGTTTGGAAGGGAATTCTAGAACAAGTGTATGTGGGAAAACACTCCTCACCTGCAACATTTAGGGAGATTTGACCCCCAATGTTTTAATTTTAAAAATAAAGGAAGAAAACATATTAACAAGCAGACATCCATTTATAAAATAGTGTAAGAACAATACAAACAATGCAGAGTTACAGACAAAGTGGTAGGAAATTAACAATAGTTATTGTACTATGTATTGATATCTTCAAAGTGGCTTCTCAGGAAAACAAATAGAGACATGATATGCAATAATGATCAAACAAGCAATCATTAACTGTTCCTTTCAGTAAAACAATAAAAGACAGTAATATGACTGTTAGCTATCCTGTATATACATACATACATAATTTCCCCTTCTTTCCCTTCTTCTTTCCCACACCCCAGTTCTTTACTTTTGAGCATTTTCCTTTCATTTCACAATGTCTGTCATACCTTCTAGTTTTTATTCACTCTTTCAGGTTCTTATACTAGTGAGACAGTACATTGCTTAAACACACAGGTCTGATTTATTTCACTTTGGTCTGTAGTTGTGACCATTTACCTAAAAAAGCTTCAAGTTTATCTTTCTTTATAGCTGAATAATACTCCATTATATAAAAGTAACACAATTTTTTAAATCCAATCCTCAGTGGATGGAGATTTGGGTTGCTTTCACAATTTAGCAATTACAAATTTTGCTGCTATGAACATGGGTACACATCTATCACTGTGATACGATGTTTTCAGATCTTGTGGGAAAATACCCAGAAGGGGAATAGCTGGGTGGACTGGGACCTCTAGACCTAGTTTGCTGAGGAATCTCCAAACTGCTTTCCACACTGGTTTCACCAATCTGCATTTCCACCAGCAGCAGAGAAGAATTCCTATTTCTCCACAGCCTCACCAGCATTTGTTATTGGTTGATTTCTTAATGATAGCCATTCTTACTGGGGTGAGATGAAATGTCAATGTTGTTTTAATTTGCATTTCTTGAATGACTAATGATGTTGAACATTTTTCATGTATTTATTTGCCATTTGTATTTCTTTCTCTGAGAAGTGTGTATTCATCTCAGCTGCCCATTTCTGGATTGTTGACCCCCAATCTTACACACCACACACACACACACACACACACACACATACACAGATATGCAATATACATATTAATCTTTTCTAATTTAATGATTGAAAATATTGTTTTAATATTTAATTGATTTCTGGGGGCTGAGTATTTTTCATGTTTGTTAATCATTTTATACATTTTTTCTTGCATGAATGTTTATTTTTCAATTTAAATGTGCACCAGGTTTTGCAAAATGTGCAAATTCTCTCCTTTATGCACAGGTATGTTTCAAAATACCCTCCAATTTCTTATTTCTACCTTTCGGTATTCATTAGGATGCTTTAGACATGCAGAAATTTTTTAGTATTTAAGAATCATATCTCATTTGATTTTTTTTTATTTTAAAAAATAAAAGTACAAAAACATACGAACAAACAGACACCAATTAGCATAAAAAATAATACAGTCACAACTAATCTACAGACAAGGTGACATGGTCTCAACAGTGGTTATTGCTTTATCCATTGATATCTTCCCAGTGTAAATATATGAACCCATATACAGACATGCAAATTTAGTCAGACAATCTTCTCAACAACAGAAAAAATACAAAAATCAAAAATCCAAAGACAAAAAACAAAACAGGCAAACAACAACAACAATAACATCAAAAACCACCAATAGTTGCTGCTTTGCATATTGATATCTTCGAAGTGTGCGTTCAGGATAACACATACAGACATACAAGATTGATCAAATAACCTGTCATCGATTATTGCTTAGCATTAAGTGATATAATACAATAGTAGAACCATGTTAGCCCTCCTGCTTATATGTATATTCATATATATATACATACGTTTTTGTCTCTTTCTTTTCTCCTTTCCCTCCTATCATCTGTTCTTTGTTTTAGAACAGATTTCCTTCATGACTCTTAGTTTATATTCCCACGCTCGGGTTCTTACACCAGTGATACAATACGTTGCCTGCACATGTATCGCTGATTTATTTCACTTATGAGTATGGACTCCAGTTTTGACCATTTGCCTACAAAGTCCCCAAAACTGTCTTTCTTTATAGCTGAATAATATTCCATTATATAGAAATGCCACAATTTTTTAATCCAGTCTTCTGTGGATGGGCACTTGGGTTGCTTCCACATTTTAGCTATTACAAATTGTGCTGCTATAAACATGGGTGCACATATGTCAGAGTGATATGATGTTTTCAGATCTTCTGGGA
>PVLD010021333.1:0-31703 GCA_004027595.1 Dinomys branickii | reverse complement strand
CTCCCTACCTAGTGACCTGGGTGAGGTGTGTAAGACTGCTCCCCCACCCTCCCAGGGTTCCCTGCAGGTATAGGGATGGATCTCCTCCCCCACTCGGTGATCTGGTCGCGAGCGCCGATATCTCACCAGTTATTGGAGTCCCTGCAGGCATGAAGGTTCCAAGGTGCCAGTCTATCCTTTGGGGCTTTCTGCGCGGCTCCCCCGACACGCGCGAAATGTGGGACCGCCGGGCGTCTCCGCCGACAATAAGCCGATCTCTGTTGGGAGTCGCCGGGGGGCTGCGCCGGCTCGGGAGGCGGGAGGGATCGAGGCGTCCGTGCTCTCAGGGCGCTAGGACCCAGCAAATCTTTCTCTCCGCTTCCGGCGGCGTTTGTGGCCCTCTGCGCGGCTCGCCCGACACGCGCGAAACGTGGGATTGCCAGGCGTCTCTGCCGCTAGCAAGCCGATCTCTGTCGGGAGTCGCCGGGGGGCTGCACCGGCTCGGGAGGCGGAGGGACCGAGGCGGCCGCGCTCCCACTGCGCTTGGACCGAGCCCAGCTTCTTCACCGCAGGGATCGTCCCTGGCTCCCAGCGTCTGGGACTTTCCCACGTCTCGCCCCGACAGCCTGGTCCGCCCTACCACATCTCCCCCGGCATCTCAGAGAAATACGCCCAGTTTAAACTTCCCAGCCGAGGTCCCAGCATTCACGCTCGCCAAGTCTGTCTCGAGCTGGTGGTGTTTATTAAGGAGGTTCGCTCCCTTGCTGCTCACCTGGTCGCCATCTTCCCTGGATCTCCCTGGTCATTGTATTATATATTGATATCTTCAAAGTGATTGCTCAGGAAAATAAATATAGACATTCAAGATGCATCAAATAATTAATCATTAACTATTCCTTTCAACAAAACGATAGAAGTCAGTAGCTATTCTGCATATACATATATACATAATTTTCCCCTTCTTTTTTACTCTTCTCCCTCATCCCAGTTGCACTTTACTTTTGAGCAGTTTCCTTTCATTTCACAAGGTTTATCATACCTCGTCATTTTTATTCACTGTCTCAGGTTTTTACACTAGTGAGACAATACATTGCTTACATATTTGTTTTGTATTTAAAAATCCATTATATTGGCGTCAATAATTCCTGCTAAGAAGATAGAAGAAATTTCTTTCCTTCCTTTTAAAGACCCTCACTGTTGTTTTCCAGCAAAGCATCTATAATCCTCCTTTGGGGATTTAAAAAAAATATTGTGTTGTTTGGCTTCTGACATAGTCTCAATCTGTGGCTTGTTGTCTTTCACCAGTTTAGGAATGTTTTGAGTCAGTCTGTCTCTGAATATTTTTCTAATCAATTCTCTGTCTCTTTTTCTCCAAGACTCTACACATGTGTCAGGCATTTCCTCCATGCTCAAAATATCTTTCTCACTTTTTCCTCCTCTATATTCAATTTTCACCCTGTGTACCAATATACATTTGTTAAAAAAGTAATCAGTACTCTAGTTGACTAGTTCTCTCTTTTTGTTTCCTTTGCTTTCAAATTCCATTGCAGTTATTACATTTTTTTAAATTTTAGAATTTCTGTCTTTATGTGCTGAAAAAATATATATCTAGAACTAACCAGCTAGACGTGGTTTAGATGATCTCAATCTTGTAGGCAGCATCTGAGGCATCATAGTCAGGAGCCAGATGAGCACATGCCTTCTGCTCTCCATCAGGCCTGATCAGTAAAGGTCACGAAGCCTCTTCACAGCCTGTCTGACATGGTGCTTGCTGACCCTGATGCCCACAGTGAGCACAAATGTGTTGTTGCCTTGTGTCTTCCTCATGGTGGCATCAGTTTTTGGGGAAGATTTGATGGTATAGAAGTCAAGGGATCTTTGATTTCTCTCCGGGTGGGAGGGCGATCTAAGGATAGCCAGGGTGCTTCTGGAGAGACAGAGTGTCTTGGGCTACAGGAACACAAGTGTTGTGTGGATCTTGTTTTCTTTGAGGGTGTTGACAGCTTTCTGCACCACTTCCTCAACCTTCAAAACTGCTGCTTTAGCTTGGAAAGGGGTAGGAAATTTCCTGTTTACTTTTGGTGCCATCTTGGTGAAAAGGCTGTTGGGTTGTTTGACCATATTTTAGATGGTAATATTCTTTGTGCTGTCAGATATTTTATGAATTTATCAAGCATTGTTCTGTCTGGAATAAAATTCTGTGAATGTGAACGCTTTTGGCTGAGTTTCTTTTGTCTATTTTTTCTTTTGGTTTTTAATTATTTGTTATTTTTTCTTGGTATAACTTTTACTTATTGTTTTGGCAAGTGCCTCACATTGAGCATAGAAAATCTGAGGGGCTTTGGAGGACGTTACTGACCTGGCAGAGGATTTACTACTTTGTTGTGTCTTTTCTGCAGTTATATAAAATACAGGACAAGCCCACTGATTCAGTTAGGTCCAGATTGCTGGCTTTATTACAGCTGGTGTGTACCCTTACTACTTAGAAATAACCCTTGTAAGTTTTCAGCCGATGGTCTTGTTTTCTTCAGGGATCTCTCTTCTTAAAGGACCTGGACCTGCAGTTTTTCTCTCCACTGACTTTAGGACTGTCCAAATCTTGCCTTAGCTTTTTAGCCTCTTACCAGTTGCTGTCTGTTTCATTTTTCACTATGAAACTCCAGGAGTACATAGATTTGGAATCAGAAAACAATACTGGGAAAACCCCACATGTATAAGTTTCAGACTCGTTTCTCTGTGGTACCCTTTCCTTGCCATCCTGGAACCTTCCACTTCTGGCTGTCTTCAAAGCCCTTTTCTATAATTTTTATGTTCCTAGGTGAGCCTGCTGCAGACTCTGCTGCTGCTGCCTCTTGTCCTCTGTGCTCCTTGCTGCAGATCGGCAGGGCTCCCTTTGGGGAGAGCATGGCTTTGGAAGCAGAGCTCATCCTTGATGTTTCTTTTCTCTTTAGAATTCTCAGCACTCAATTCTTATCTGCCTTTGTTGTTCCCACCACCCCTTCCTGAACTTCTCAGAAAAATATCCTTATGGTTTGGAGCAGTTGTGTGTTCACAGCAACCTGAGTAGGTGGTACAAGGATTTTCCCTATAGCATTGGCTGCCACATCTGCACAACCACTCCCACTACCAACCTCCCACTAGAGGTACATTTGATATAACTACTGAACCTGTGTGGACACATTGTCATTGTGGGAGCCCCCAGATTTTAGTAGGGTTCCTTCTGGTATTGTACATGCTATAAGGAGGTGAGCTTCGTTTTGTTTTTCATAGACAAAAATAAAACAACACAAAGACAATAAAAATGATACAGGGTTTCAAAACAAAATGATAGGAATTAACAGTGGTGGTTAGATTAGAAGACTGGTTTCTTTTCATTAGTAGCATGTGTTCATCTTTTCTCCATGTCCTTTCACAGCTTGAAATCTTACTTCTTTTCTAGCCCTGAGTGCTCTTCTATTGCTCCAATGTCCCACAGTTTATTTGTCCTCCCACCTGCTGAAGGATAATTTAGACAGTTTCTAAAAATTTTATTTTATTTGTTTTTTTTTTTTTTTTTTTTTTTTTGCGGTACTGGGGATCGAACTCAGGACCCTGCGCTTGCTAGGCAAGCGCTTATTCCACTGAGCTATATCCCCAGCCCCTAAAAATTTTATTTTAAATAGGACAAAAAGCAATAAAAATGATACAGAAATTTAAAAACAAGGTGATCAGAAATTAACAATGGTTATTGCATTGCTTATAGTTATCTTCACAGCAGTTGCTCAGATTACCATATAGAGACAAGCAAAATTGATCAAACAATAGTTGCATCGCAAGAGCATACATTGCTGATGGGATCTGGAACTGTCACATGTAACATATTCCCATGTTCTATTTACCAGGTCTCAGATTCATGGCTTCAACTTAATTTCAGGGTAGAGTAGGAAACACAGACTTTTGTTTGCATAGGCAGGGGAAATCATGTGTTGAACAAAGCATTATGTTTTTTACCACTTCCTTATGTATATTATCATTACATTACTGATACCTGTAATGTGTCTCTATTATATTATCACTTAATTTATTGAAAAACTACCACTTGGCCAAAGGCACCAATAGATCAAATCTTTTAGCACCTTCCCTTTCAATAAACTTTGACTTCTCACAAATGTATTGATCTAACCACAGAGGAGGGCACTTTCATTTTGCATTTTTGAACCTGTTTTTTGTCCTTTTAGCCTAATTCCTACTTTTTCCTTTCACAGAGATGATAAAAAGTGTTCAGAGGGAGCTTTGGCTCAGAAATGGTTACAAATGATCATATGTATTGAGGCAAGTTCTTGCCCAAATACTATTATTGTAGCTGAAAAAGCAGATGAAAGAGAAAAATGACTGGTCCTACTCCACATTAGTAATAGCATCTTTTGCCAATTATTAAACTTTTATGGTCTTCTGTGTTCTCAGCAGTTTTATATGGTTTTAATCATAGGATGAACCTGAATCCCTGGTATTGTAATTCACCAGTCTCCATTTAAAAAATCACCAGAAAGGACAGGTCTTAACTTTTGGAAAAGATGAAAGTCTGAGCCATAAAGCTGTTGTAGGGTGTGTGTGTATGTCTGTGTGTGTGTGTGTGTGTGTGTGTGTGTGTGTGTGGTGCTCACATTCAAAGTCTCAGGCTGACCATGTGAAGATAACTTTATCTCCAGGTCATTTAGAAAGATTTATTTAGAACCACTGAAATCAATCTTTGGCAGAGCAGCCAACCCTTGAGGGACATGACTTTGAGTGTGAAGTGGCTCTTCCACTCCCTGGCAGAAGATGCAGTTCAAGGCCTCGCAAGTGGGCCTTTGGAGGGCTGTTTGTTTTTAATCTGCAGTAAGAGGAACAGCTCCAGTGAGAGCCCCAAAGCCCAGTGTTCAGTGCTCCTTCTTAGGAAGTGGGAATCCTCAGGTCCTCATCTAGTTTTATTTGGGTCATTAGGGTGTTCTTTCACAGCCAGGGATTAACCAATTCAGCAACAGAATCCTTGGTGGGCATAACTGCTGAGTACCTTCTCTGAAGTAACAGCACATAAACCACAGTATCTATCTTGGTGGCTATTGTCAAACAGACCCTTCTTTATTTGAAAGTAGGTATCAAAAACCAAATTGCTCAGGTTGAATCTTACTTCTACCTCTTATTAGCTCTGTGAGCTGATGCCAGTTGGTGAAACTATTGATATATCTTTTTTCCTGTGCATGAACTGTGATGAAGAATAATATAATACTCACATAGGTTTTTTGAGAGTTAAATGAAATTATCTATGAAAAGTGATTTGAAGAGTGCTTGGCACATTGTAAACCCCATATAAATTCTATGTTGCTATGTTATATGTAATTAGTGATTATTCCATTCTTAACATATGTAACACCACGGGTACTTTATATTTTTTATTATATTTAGATATTTAAATATTTAGATATACACAATGACCACATTCATCACAGGGAATTTGAACCTGTACATGATATATGTTGATTCTTCTTTTTTTCAATCACTGCCACTCCTTTTCCCTCCTTATTTACAAAGTTTTGCCTGCATTTTATTCTTATTTAATCATTTTTTCTTTCTCTTTCCTTTCTTTCCCCTTCCCCTCCCCAGTTCCTCTTTCTTTTGAACAATTTTTTCCTATTTCACAGTACCTATTAGACACTTTAGTCCTTATTTATCCTTTCAGTTTCTTACATCAAAGAAACAACATGATATTTACATATATCACTCTGATTTATTTCACTTAAGTGTATGGTCTTAAGGTGAATCCATTTCTTAGGAATGTCTCAAGTATAACTGTCTTTATGGCTGAGTAGTATTCCATTCTATAAAAAACTACATCTTTTTAATCCATTCCTAAGATGATGGACCTTTGGGTTGTTTCCAAGATTTAGCTATTAAAAATGGCTCTAATATAAATACAAGAGCAACATGTTTATGGTATGATGTTTTTAATTCTCTCAAGAAGGTTCCAAGAAGGGAAATAGATAGGTAAAATGGAACCTCTGGTCTTAGATTTTGAGGAATCTCTACAATGATTTTCGCAATGGTAGCAGCAGTTTACACTCCTACCAAGAGTGGAAAAGTGCTCCTTTCTCCCCACAGCTCAACCAGCATTTGTTATTAGTTGATTTCTTGATAATTGGCATTCTTTCTAGAGTGAGATAGAATCTGACAAGGTTTTAATTTGCACCTCTTGAATGACTAGTGATGTTGAACATTTTTTCATACATTTATTTGTCATTTTTATTTTTTCCTTTATTCATTTCAGATGCCCATTTTTGTACTGAGTCTTTCAATTTGAGGATCTAATATTATTCAGTTCTTCATATGTTCTAGATATTAGTCCTTCACTGATAAACAACTGGGTAAAACTTTTTGCTACCCTGTATATTATCTTTTTACTCTATTGATAATTTATTTTGCTGTGAGGAAGATTTTTAATAGGATGAGATCCCCAGGGATTGCCAGTGTTCTACCTAATCTATCTTCCAGCAGATTTAGTATTTCTGTTTTAATACTCAAACTTTTATCCATTTTAATCTTAGTTTAGTAAGACACATATGTCTAGTTTTAGTCTTTGGCATATAGAAAGTGAGGTTTTCAGCACCATTTATTAAAGAGGCTTTCTTTCTTCAGTGAATGTGCTTGATCCCTTAATTGAAGATAAGGTGGCTGAATGTCTTTGGAGTTGTTTTTGAATCTTCAATCCTGTTACACTGATCCTCTGGTCTTTTTTTTTTTTTTTTTTTTTTTGATACCATGCTGTTTTTCTCGCAGTGACCTTGTAGTATATTTTCATGTCAGGGATTGTGATTCTCCTGCCTTGCCTTTGTTGTCTAAGGTTGTTTTTGGTATTCTAGGTCTCTTCTGGTTCCAAATGAATTTTAAGAATGTTTTCTATGGCCCTGTGAGATATGGTAATGGTATTTTCATTGGGGTTGCATTAAACCTGTATAGCAATTTTGGGAGTATGGCCATTTTAACTATGTTGGTTCTTCCTACCCATGAGCAAAGGATATCTTTCCGTTTTCTGAGATTGTCTTTGATCTTCTTTTTCAGAGTACTATAATTTTCAATTTAGAGATCTTTTACTTCTCTTGTTAGATTAATTGCTAAGTATTTCTTTTTTTTGATGCTATTGTGAAGGGTGTTATTTCCCTAATATCTGTCTCAGCGAGTTTGTTGTTTATGTACAGAAATACTATTGATTTTTGATTATTGACTTTGTATCCAGCTATACTACTAAATTCAGTTATTAAATGTAGAGGTCTTTTAGTGGAGTTTGGGTCTGCTATGTAGAGTATCATGTCATGTACAAATAATGATAATTTAAATTCCCCCTTCTCTATCCTTATTCTTTTTATTTCTTTTACTTGTCTAATTGTTCTAGCTAATGTTTGTAGAACTATATTGAATGGCAGTGGTGATAATGGACATCTTGTCTTGTTCTTGGTTTTAGAGTAAAAGCTGTCTCTTTTCAACTATTTAATATGATATGGACTGTCAGTTTGTTGTAGATGGCTTTCATCAGATTGAGAGAAAGACCATCTATTCCAATTTTTTGTAGGGTTTTATCATGAATTGGTTTTTGACATTGTTAAATGCTTTTCCTGCATCTATTGAGATGATCATGTGATTTTTTGCCTTTGGTGCTAATGATATGCTGTATTACATTTATTGATTTGCATGTGTTGCACCTTCCCTGCATTCCTGGGGTGAATCCTCCTTGGTCATGGTGTATGTTCTTGATGATTTGCTGCATTCTGTTTGCCAGTATCTTATGGAACATTTTTGCCTTTGTGTTTGTTAGGGAGTTTGGACTGTAGTTCTCTTTTTGGTTTGGATCCTTCTCTGGGTTTGCTTGTGGGGCGACTGAGAGTATTGACTTCCTTTGAAATTCATTGAAGAATTTTAGGAGTAATGCCATTAGATATTCTCTAAATTTCTTATGGAATTCAGCAGTGATTCCATTAGGACCTGGGCTTTTTTGTTGTTGGTAAGTTTTTAATTATGTTTTCAATGTCATGGACTGATATTGGATTATTGAGAATTTTTATTTCATCTTAATTCAGTCTTGGAAATACCTAGGAATGTGTCTATTTCTTCTGTGTTTTCCATCTTATTAGAAGACAGGTTCACAAACAGGTATTGTGATCTTCTGGATTTCTGCAGGATCCATTGTCATTGCACCCTTATCATTCATAATTGCATTAATTTAAGTCTTTTCTTCTAATAAGGTTGGGTAAAATTTATTAATTTTATTTGATCTTTCCAAGAAAACAACTTTTTAATATATTAATTCTTTACTTCGTTTTCTTAGTCTCTATTGCATTAATTTCTGCTGTGATCCTTATAATTTCCTCCCTTGTTTGAGTTTTGGGTGTGATTTGTCCTTCTTTTTCTAGAAGTTTGAGGTTCAACATTCAGTTCTTTATTTGAGCTCATTCTTTTTTCCTGATGTGAGAATTTACTGCTATAAATTTCCCTCTTAGAACTGCTTTCATCTTGTTTCATAAATTATGGTATATTGTATCAGCATTGTTGTTTATTTGTAGATACTATTTACCTTTTAATTTCATCTGTGACCCATTGGTTGTGCAGGAGGTTGTTATTTAATTTCCAGGTGTTAATATATTTTTTGTGATTTTTACCATTGATTTCTAATTTCATTGCACTATGGTCAGATAATATTCATGGGATAATTTCAATGACTTCGCACTTGCTTAAGCATGTTCTATGAGCTAGTATGTGTTCTGTTTTTGAGAACATCCCATTTTCAGCTGAGAAAAATGTGTATTCTGATGCTGTAGTGTGGAACACTCTGTGGACATCTACTAAGTATATTGGGGTTAGTTCCGGTGTTTCTTTGTAGAGCTTTTGTCTAGTTGATATGTCTATTTATGACAGTAGGATATTGAGGTCCCTTATTACAATTGTGTTAGGGCTTATTTGATTTTTCATGTCCATTAATATCTATTTTATATGAATTTGTGCTACATATTTATGATTGTTATCTCTTCTTGGAGTTTTTCCTTAACAAGTATGTAGTAACCTTCTTTATCTCTTTTGATGTCTTGGCTTGAAGTTCACATTGTTTGCAAATATAATAGCTACTCCTGCTTTTTTCTTGGTTGCTGTTGCATGGAGTGTTGTTTTTCATCCATTGACTTTCAGTCTGTGAGTTTCTTTTTGAGTTTAGTGTGCTTCTCTTATGCACAATATTGTTGGATCTTGCTTCTTGATCCATTTTGCCAGCCTGTTTATTTTGATTGGTAAGTTGAGATCATTTACACTGATAGTTATAACTAATATGTATTGGCTTATCCTTCTCATATTATTTACCTCTTTTGGTTCCTTGTCTTTCCCCTGTGTTTAATTGCTTGCCCTGCCTGATGGCTTCTTTCCCTTGGTGTTCTTGGGATTGTGGTTTTCCTTATCTCTTTCTGGAATATCCCTCGGAGCATTTTGGAGAGCACATTTGGTGATCTTAAATTTCTTCAGTTGTTTTTTGTCATGGCAGTATCTTATTTCTCCATTAATTCTGAAAGACAGTTTTGCAGGGTACATCAATGTGGGTTGGAGGTTGTTTTACTTTTAGGGCTTGAAATACTTCACTGCAACCTCTCCTGTAGGCTTGTGTTGAGAAATCTGCTGTGATTTTAATGGCTTTTCCTTTAAAAGTGATTTGTTTCTTCTCTCTTACTACTTTTAATATTCTGTTCTTGTGTTGAATTTCTGGAATTTTGAATAGTATATATTTGGTGTTGATTTATTTTGATCATGGTTATTTGATGTCCTATGTGCCTCACTTATCACCTATTTGTATGTCAAATTCTTTATCCATATTTAGGAATTTTTTTCCCATTATTTCTGTGAACAGGTTTTTACATGGCCTTCTGCTATCTCCAGCTTTATTTTTACTCCAATCAATCTTATGTTGCTTTTTCTTCATCATGCTGCTGTTATATTGTTTTTTCATGGTTCCTTCCTGTTTTTAAGATACCGTCCTTTTCATGGTTACTAACTGCAGTCCTGTCTTCTAAATCTGATATTCTATGTGTACCTTCATTCAGTAAGTTTTGCATGCTTTCAGTGAAATATTTAATCTCCTGCATATCTGTCTCACAGCTTCCATTTCTTTCCTATGTTGAGCATTTATGGTTTCCATCATCTTCCTAAGCTCCTCTAGTTTTTAAAAATCTGTGTCTACTCTAGACTTGTTGGGTATGTCTTTCATTTTAATTGCTATTTCTTCTTTTTACTGAGATGTTATTTTTTCTACAGCCACCTCCACTTTTTTAAACTTACTTCTCCTCCTATCATTTGCTCTGTACTTGTCCTGGGTGGGCTGGAGGTCTGAGATTGTATTTTATTTTAGTGTCATGTCATTTTCTCCTTTTCATTTTGTTTCATTTTCTATACTGGCTCTTGTAGATTTATGATAGAAGATAGCTTATCTCTATGATTGTAGCTTCCCTGGAAGTTTCTGTTGCTCTGAGATGTCTTCTATGTAAAAGTGGTTCTTGGTCTTTGGTGTATATCCCAAGAACATACTTTGCCAATTTATTAAGGATGGGAGGTTGCTATCTATTTGGCTCTGTACTCCATCCTTTTGTACTGGACTACGGTGATGTTATTACTCGAGGCAATCACAGTGGTGTCATACAAGGGAGAATAACTGATTACAACATGTATGACATCCTGGCTAAAACAGTACACTTAACAATAGCAATAACATTCAGTATAGCCTAGCAACTAGGCAGCTGTGGTAACTATTAATTTGGTATCTTTGATGATAGGAGCAATCTTTATGTTATATAACAAAATCCAACATATACCAGGCACCTGTATGTAATGAATGTCCTCTTGGTGTATTGATTTTACCTACTGGCTCTGTGAGGCTCCTCAGGAAATAGTACCCCACAGCTGCTGTGTCACTCGCTGCTTCTGCTGCTGCTGCTGGTGCTGCTGGGCCATTTTGCAAACGTCCCTGGTGCTCTATTACAATTTTATTCTCCTTTTGCAGATAAGAAAAATTAAGATAGAAAGGTAAAATGAGTCATCCAAGTTAATCACATTTAGTTGGAATTCAAAATCAGGCAGTTTAGGCATATGATGAGGAAAATGTGACACTTGGCCCCAAGGAGTTGCATGGTAATTGGGGACCTATGTCACAGGCTATACCCTTGTGGTTTCTATCTAACTTTCTAGCTTTGTCAAAGTATGGATGATTAACAAAGGTTAGGTAATTGTGCATTTAAGAGTACAGGTTTGGGGACTGGGGATCTAGCTCAGGGGCACAAGTGCCTGCCTGGCAAGTGCAGGGTCCAGTGTTTGATTCCCAGCACCAAAAAAGAAAGAAAAAAGGGTATAGGGTTGAGCCTAGAAAGAAGAAGGAAGGGTATATATATATATATATATATATATATATATATATGTGTGTGTGTGTGTGTGTGTGTGTGTGTGTGTGTATTAGCTAAGATAATTGTACTACTAATTTCTACACTAATTTCTATTGGTTTATTTAAAGGTACAGTTAATGTTTAATCTTCTGGCTAACTTTGAGTGCTTATATCTGGTAATCTGCACAGCTACTTTGAAGACAACAATATGCAATATAACAACTACTGTTGAATTCATATCATCTTGTTTTTTGAAAGTTGATATTATTTCTTATGTTTTTAAAATTATTTTTATTCTCTTTAAAAAAAACAAATTAAAAAGAGTATGGAGTTGAGTGTCCAAAGTTGTTTGATTCAAACTCATATTTTAGCTTTTATTAATTGTGTGGCTTTGGATCAGTTATCTAAGCTGTCCAAACCTAAGTTTCTTGGTCTGTGTAGTCCTAATAACAATATTGTATATAAAAATGTCAGTTGTTTTCTTCATTGCTGTGACATCATATCCAACACTTGCAAATGAAAGGAGGAGAATTTATTTTGATTCACCTTTTGGACATTTCCTGCACATTCTGTGGAAGGTTGGAGGGCCTGAATGGAGAAAAGCTGCTCACTTTATCATAGCTGGAAGCAGAGAGAATGGAGAGCCTGGAAGGGCAGACACCCTTCCTGGTCATGCCTCCAGGGACGCACCTCTTCCAGCCAGGCCTCACCTTCCACAGGTGCTGTCTAAGAGTGCATGAGGCTCTTGGAGAACATCCCAGACCTGAACCATAACATACATGTAAACTACTTAGCAAACCTAAGCTTTCAAAACTGTTGGTTAGTATAGTAGAACTTAAAATGACCCTGATGCTTTTTACTCTCTGTATTGACACTTTTTACTGTGTAACTGTGTAATGCCTTTCACTCCAGATTCAGCCATTGCTTTGGTCAGTGGCGTGTGGTGGGAATGACATTGTGCCAGTTGCCAGTATCTTGCTCCTCACCATAATCTCATGTGATTTGCAGAGCTGAGCTGAGTCCTAAAGTTTGATGATGAGCTGATATTTGAGCCCAGCTCTATATGACTGGAGAAGCTGAGGTATTGGTTGCTCTGCTGATCTTCATAGTGTTAGTGTTGCTGCAGGTGGGGCAGATATAAAGGAAGCAAGTTTCCTTTTCATTAGAATTCCAAAAATGTTGCACAACCAATTTGTATTGAATCAAGATGTAATTACAGCAAAGAGTAATAATAAGGAGAGATAGGTAGAAAATTTTCACCTAGAAGAGTAAAATAATTTTCCAAAATGTGCCCATGTAGTGTAGAAGTCCTTTTGTAAAATAGGAGCCATATCTTGTAGGGTATATTTTCTTCATAGGACTGACACTTATTGATCCACTAGGTTGAGGTGAGTTAGGTATATTTCTGCTAGCCATCAGAGAGCTGGTGCTGCATAATAAAAATATGATTGCCTTTTGTACTTAATTTTTTGTAGGGTGACTCTAAATCCTTAAAATTTCCTTGGTAGTAGGGGTATCTGTGTCACTTGTACCTGAGTTTATGCAAATGGTATGATTCAGGAATGTGCATTTATGTTGGAAAGACAAACTTTGGTTAGAGGGTAAGAGCTTTGAGGCATGTGATATTAGTCTCACCTTTGCACCTCTGGGTTGGGAAGGGAACTGGACATTGGTTACATGGTCAGTGTTTCATTGAATCACACCTGTGACATAAATTCTCAATAAAAATTCTGCGCAGGGAAGCTTGGTGGATATATTGCTGCATCTTTGTTATTGAATACATTTATGTGCCAGTAAGAAAGGTGACATATTCTGATTCAACAGAAAAAGGTAGGGAAATTATATTCAGGACATTTTTGAGACTTTGCACTGGGGCAGATTCTGATTTGTATCTATCATAATACAACTGTAATTATAAGGCAACAGTTTGCTGTGTTCTGTGAGTTGTGTCATGAGAAACTCCTTGATTTGTAGCCAACCAGTCAGAAGTATAGATGGCTTCAAGATTTCTGCACCATGGTGGGAATTGTGAGAAGGATAGCCTTAGGGGGGTCTGTGTCTTTATCTTATAAAGTCTGTTGCTATCTCTATGTAGTAAGCATTAGAAATGCATTGTAGCATTGTTATTGATCTAGATGGCCTAATAAGATTTTTATTTAAAATAGTATTGTAATGCATACTCTTTATATCTCTTAATTAAAATTGAAATTTTATAGATGTCAAAATCTTCTTTGTCCACTCTGTCCTTCATTTAATTTCCTTTCCTTTGAAAATAAACCCTTCTGGTTAGTTTGCTTAATGTTTTTCTCACTTTTAAAAAACTGTACTTATATATGTACTTATATTTGTCTCCATGGAAAATGTAAACAATTATGTTATGTTTGCCTTTTATATGACATGAAAAGCATTATATTTAATATTTATAATTACCTGTTTAAAAATAAAACAAAGCAGAATTTTTTACTATCTACTCCTTATTGATGGACATGTAAGCTGCTTTCAAATTTGAGCTTACTTCAAATGATGCTGAAATAAGCATTTTGTGCGTGACTCCTTGGGCCCACGTGGAATCATTGCTCTATGTACTTGAATAGCTCTGTTTTGTGTCTTTAAAAATTCAATTGGCATTCAATTATCCTTTGGCCCCAATGTTTTATTTGATGGCCCCAAAAGTTTTATTTGATGACAATTTTCTATTTAGAATCAGTGCTCAGAAGTTCTTGTAATTGTGTTCTATGTGACCCCGAGGAGCAATTTTGTGGTAGATGGGATGGCTGTCACTTGACCATCAGGGATACAGTTTATTTTTGGCTGGAAGAAACTATTACATTTTTGTTTATTTTAACTTGTAAGCATTTAGAGAGTCTTATTGTTAGAGATAATTAATAAACCCTTGGCTAATATTTGTGAGTGTGTAACTTAGAGTTAAATTCATTTGAATTTTTTAGTGCCTGTGTAATGTGTGTCTAAATGCAGGAACAGCTACACACTCAAGAATTTTAACTTAAAGATAAGGTGCTATGTATTTGAATTTCTTCCCCAATAGTGGCAAGTGCTACCAATAATAAGTGCATATTAGTTGGTTGATTATAGTACCTTCCTTGCCCGAGGGAGAGGAACTGGAACCAGTTTGCCATAAATTTGCTAGCCCAAAGTTGCTCACTTTCTCCTTTCCTTGAGTCTGTGGTTACATATACTCCCTTCCTTTTGTACATTATTCTTCATAGTCCCCACATCTCCTATTCTTTAATTTTTAAGCCATTATCACAGTGTCACCACAAGAACAATAGCAGCAATCATTTTTACTAATAGCTCACATGTACTAAGTAGCTCCTAAGTTATAGGGGTCTGCACGTTTACATTTAATTGTCATGCAAATCCTAAGAAATTAGCTCTGTTTGTCTCATTCCGTAAGTGAAAAGATCAATGTTCAGGCTGTTATTTGCATAAAGTCTCATAGCTAACAAACAGCAATGCCAGGATTTGTGCCCGGGCACACTGGCTTTATTTTCTATTAACTTTACCCTGTTCTTCATTTATGAGCTGCAATTATCACTTTATGCATCAAATATTGTTGAGTTCTCATAAAAATACTTCAAGTTTAGGATAGTAAAGCCCATTTTTCTGGCGAAATCACCAGCCTTAGAAAGTTACTTTACCCAAGATTACCAACAAGTGGAAGAACCAGCTGAATCCTCTTCATCACGCTGCCTCACTTTAGTGTCTGCTTATTGTACTAAAGGTACTCTGAGAAATTAATTGTGAAATGCAGAATACGCAGGTTTCATTGACTTTATCTTATTCTTTTCTTATTTTGAGGACCCTTTAGTCCTATTACCATCACCTCTTCTAAAATATGGCTCACACTGCCCTCAGGTCTTCCTGACTCCTGATTCTGCATCCAAAATATAGCCAGCGTCATCTACATTTTAAAATTGTCTCAAAGTTATATTCAAACTTCCATAGTCCTTGCAGATTTCAGTGTGCTGGATCTAAGTTTTGAAATGATTTATTATTGTAATTTGTGCTAATATCATTATCCATCATCAATAAACATGGACTAAGGATCTGATTGATTCAAATGTATTCATTAACTTTAGATTGGCATGCACTCACTGACTAACCTCTGTATTTGTTTACACATGATTAAAAACAGATTATTATATCCACACACTTACTCATACCAAGTAACTTGAGTGAATTGCCCATTCCAAGTAATAGAAGGATACCTTGAAAATTGTTTATCTATCTATCTATCTGTCTATCTATCTATCTATAACTAGTTTGTTATTTGTGTACAGGAATGCTATTGATTTTTGAGTGTTAACTTTATATCCAGCTATGCTTCTAAATTTGGTTATTAAATTTAGGAGCTATTCATGGAGTTTTTGGATTTTCTATGTAGAGCATCGTGTCATCTGCAAATAATGATAATTTTACTTCTTCCTTACCTATGTTTATTCCTGTTATTTCTCTCTCATCTAATTTCTCTAGTTAATTCTTCCAGGACTATATGAATAAGAGTGGTCACAGTGGACATCTTTGTCTTGTACCTGATTTTAGCGTGAAAGCTTTCAGTTTAGAAATTTAGAGAACATTTAATACCAATATACCTCAAATTCTTTAGTGAAATTCAAAGTAAAATGATACTGCCTAAGTCATTCCTGGAGGCAAGTATTACCCTGATACCAGAAGCAGAGAAAGACCAACCAAAAAAGAGTACTGCAGGTCAATCTCCTCAATGAACATAGATGCAAAAACACTCAAAGATACTGGCAAACAGAATGTAGCAAATCATGAAGAGGATTATACAACAATGAGATTCATCCAGGAAATACAGGGATGGTTCAACATATTCAAATCAATAAATGTGATACATCATAGCAACAGAACCAAAGATAAAAATCACATGATCATCTCAATAGACCCAGAAAATACACTTGACAATGTAAAACACCCATTGAAGATAAATCCTACAGAAAATTAGAATTTTTTTTTTTACATCAATCTGGTAAAAAGCATCTGAGATAAACCAGCGGCCAACATCATACTAACTGGAAAAAACCTAAAAGCTTTCACTCTAAAATCAGGTACAGCCAAAGATGTCCACTGTGACCACTTTTATTCATATAGTCCTGGAAATATTAACTAGAGAAATTAGATGAGAGAGAAATAACAAGAATAAAGACAGGTAAAGAAGAAGTAAAATTATCATTATTTGCAGATGACATGATGCTCTACATAGCAAATCCAAAAACTCAATGAAAAATCTCCTAAATTTAGTAACCAAATATAGAAGCACAGCTAGACATAAAGTCAACACTCAAAAATCAATAGCATTCCTGTAAACAAATAACAAACTCACTGAGAGAGAAGTTAGGGAAACAACATCCTTCACAATAGCATCAGAAAGTAAAATACTTAGCTGTCAATCTAACAAAGGAGGTAAGTACTCTGAAAAAGGAGATCAAAGAGGATATCAGAAAATGGAAAGATACCCCTTGCTTATAGATGGGAACAACAAAGATAGCAAAACTGGCCATACTTCCAAAATTGTGATGCAGATTTAATTCAATTCTGATCAAAATACCATTAGCACACCTTTAAGCACTAAAGAAAACATTCCTAAAATTCACTTGGAGGAGGAGATTTAGAACAGCCAAGGTAATTCTGAGCCATGGAGGCAAAGCTGGGGACATCACAATCCCTGACTTGAAATTACACTACAAAGCTACTGTGATAAAATCAGCATGATACTGGTAAAAAGCAGACCTGAGTATCAGCGGAACAGAATAGAAGACACAGACACAAGTACAAACACACTCAGTCACCTTTTCTTTGATCAAGGGGCCAGACATGTTCACTGGAGCCAAGATAGCCTCTGTAATAAATGGTGCTGGAAAAAGTGGCTTTCCACATGATGAAGACTAAAATTAGACCCATGTCTATCACCATACATTACACTAAAGTAAAAATGGATCAAAGATCTAAGTATTAAAACAGAAACACAAAATCTAGTGGAAAAGAAAGTAGGTAGAAATCTTAATGACATGGGGGTAGGCAGTGAATTCATGAATGAAAACTAAGCTGCATGGGAAGTACTTCAAAGAATCAACAGTTGGGATCTCATCTTATTAAAAAATTTTATGCACCAAAACAAATCACCAGCAGAGTGAAATTATAACCCATTGTCCCTCAGTAAAAGGACTTCTATCTAGAACACATAAAGAATTGAAAAAAATTAGATGCCCCAAATTTATTAAAGAAATAAGCAGAAAATGGACATTTGAGAGGAATGCACACTTCTCAGATGAAGAAATATACATGACAAATAAGTATATGACAAAATGTTCTACATCATAGATCATTTGAAAGATGCAAATTAAAACGACATTGAGATTCTGTTTCACTTCAGAAAGAATGACTATCATCAAGAAATCAATCATAAATGCTGGTAGGGGTGTGGGGTTTTCCCTTCTCCACTGTTAGAGGGCAGGTTGGTGCAACTACTGTGGAAATCAATATGGAGATTCCTCAAAAACCTAAGATTAGAAGTCCCATTTGACCCACCTACTCCTCTTCTGGGTATCTTCCCAGAAAAATTATAAACATCATACCACCGTGATATATATGCATCCATGTTTATAGCAGCACAATTTGTAATAGCTAAACCCTGGAAATACTCGAAATGCCCATCAACTTAGGAATGGATAATAGCATGTGGTATTTTATAGAATGAAATACCACTCAGCCATAAATAAGGATAAGCCTGAGAATTTTATAGGTAAATGGATGCCACTTGAGACCATATTCATAAGTGAAATGAATCAGACCCATATGTGTCAACATTGTATTGTCTCCCTGGTGTAAGAAAATGAAAGAGTAAATAAGTTCTAAAATGCATATTAGATATTGTGAAGAGAGAAGAAATTGTCTAAAAGGAGAAAGAAACTAGGATGGGGAAAAGGGGAAAGAAAGGAAGGGCAAAGGGAGAGAAAATGCAAGTTAGCTGTACTATTAATGTCTATTAGTTCATAGAGAAGGAAGGTTGAAATTCTGTATCATTTTTATAATTGTGTTGTTTTGTTTTGTCTTTGTTTTTGTTATTTTGTTTCTGTTCTTTTCTCTTTAACATTAAAAAAAGAAAAGGAAGGTCTGAGCTAATACAGATAGGAGAATTTTTTGTGTCCATATGTTGTGCTCTGAGTAACTACTTGAAAGACAATCATATACAACATATTAATTATTGTTGTCATCCCATCATCTTGTCATGAAATTTTGTTTTACTTTTTTTCCATAAAAGAAAGGGGAAAAATAACATCAAGAGTCAACAAATGTTTTTGCGATATTAACGAGTCACAGGAAGAAGTAGCGTGTGTTGCATCATTGTAGCAACAGGGCTTTGGTTTGACTCTTGCACTGTCTTTGCTGTCTGCTCTTCCTTTGGGCACATTGACATTTCTTTAACTTTAGGTTTCCAGTCTATAGAGACATTGTGAGTGCTCTGAGAATGCTTACTACACTGCTGATCCTGGACTTAGCACTGTACGTGTGTCAACTCACTTCATCTTTTAACAGTTCTACCAATAACAGCTCATTTTTTCAGAGGAGGAGCACTAAAGCTCAGAGAAACTAATTAACTTGCTCAATGTCGGCTAGTAAATGTTACAGTTCACAAGTATCAAGGAAAAGATTTGAGTCCAAAATGTCTGGCTTCTGCATCCATGTTCTCTTAGATACTCTGTAATATAGGTTTAGGGTCTATCAAAATTATGCAAGAACTGAAAGGATCCTTCAGGATTTGTTCTGAACAGTTCTTATGATAATAAGTTTGTAGAGACATTCTTAGTGGTGAAATCATGACAAAGACTTCCCATGAAATTTCAAGAGACCCAGTCCAATTCTGAATAGAAGCCATAGATGTGAAAGAGACCTTCCTAGGGGTTATTTTTGTTCTGTAATAGAAGTTACAGTTTTAGAGTGAAGACATTTCATTAGCACTCTAAAATTTTGGCACTGTAAGATGTAAGTTTGAACTTCACTTTCTTTATTTCCTGATCCTGTCACTGTGCACATCGTCCCCAGGGAGCCTCAGGTTCCTCCTCTATAAAGTGGTACTGAGGTCTTTGTTTCCTAGCTGGCTTTTTTATTCTGACTCCTGAGTCCCCAGAACAAATGCTTGATTCAGCGATTCAATTCATAGGCAGTCCAAGCCCTCATTAGCCTGGACCCAAGGAGCTAATCCACTGCAGCTTCTACCAGGTACTCTGCTACTGAAGGAGAGTCCAGGAAGCAGGTCACCTGTTTCCAATACATTAAAAGATTACAGACAATGGCATTGGGTAGACTTTAGGCACAAAATATGATTAATGATTTGAAGTACTAATGGGATGTTGATCCTGCAAAAAAATGTCTTTTATATATTTCCAAAAAGGCCTTTCTTACCTGAGACCTTGGGTTTTAAATTATACCCCCAGGTCTACTTTTTATAGCCCAAGCATGTCTGTCAGCCACCTATTGTGTGAAAAACATTTTGTCTGGTGGGATAGGAATGATATTAACAATAATAAATATATCATGTGTTTGTAGAGCAGATCTTTTCCAAAGTATTTTCATGTACTTCATCATCTCTTTGAAAGAACAGTGAAATAAGAGGCTCACAGCTTTGAATCAGGTTTTGTCATGACTGAGTACCCTTAGATAGATCACCAGCTGTCTTTGGTCATCATTTTTGCTATGATTCGGGAGCTCATTTAGCTTATGTAAATTCTAATTTTTTTAGGGTGCCTTGTTACTTTAAAGTGGAAGGTGTAGACCTACTCAGGTAAAAAGGCAGGCATTAGGGACATCATAAAGACCTATTAAACTAAAAAGACACTAACTCTTTTAAATTATAGACTTTGGCATGAGGTTCCTGGCATTCAAATGCTGGTTGACCTCTTTACTATTTGGCAGGTTCCTTGATCTTTATTTCTCAATCTATGAAATGGGCATTATAATATCACTCACCTCATAGGGCGAGGCACAGTAAGTTAGCTAACAGACCTGAAGTACTCCAGGATTTTCTAGATTTTTGTTGGTACTCAATAAATGCTAGCTGCTCCTGGTTGGTTAAGCAATTTGGAACAGCCTGGTATACAGAATGCAGAACATCAATAAGTCCACTTTTAGTGCTAGGCCCTGAAATACAACTGAGAAGAGTACAGTACCTCTAGTCATAATTCAGGGTCAGAAAAGGAGGTCTCTGGATTCCTAGAATAGGTTACAGCTTTATCTGGCAGATTAGCATGTTTAAAAGGCAGAGGGAGAGTAGTCAAGTAGAAAATAGTTAAAGATATTAGAACCTAGGAGCCAAGTCTCTGGGAAGAATCTTCACACACAGTCCTCATTTTGATCACTCCAGTAGTCAAATTTATTTTTATGACATGGATTTGCCTTTTTTGTAACAACAACAACAACAACAAAGTATCTGGATTTTTTCCCAGCATTTTGTAAAACGTCTTGCTATCTTTTCCCCAATTCCTTCCCCTAGGGAAAAGTTGTACCAGCTAAGCACTAAAGCCTATGAATCCTGTCTTTGAAAAAACATTTCCACCCATCTTCCCCTCTCTCTGTTTGCGTTCAGGACAAAGTCACTTTGCTCTCACTGAACTTCTGCTGTCATCCTCGGCCTTTGGGATGTGAGCCCTTTGGGCTGTCTTTAGAGCTTGTCCTCTGAACAGTTTAACCGTGCGTTGGAAAACTCCAACAGCTTTGTCCTGATTATTTTCAGCTCAGCCGTATGTTCTTGGAGAAGTTACTTAACTTCTTTGGCTCAGTTTTCTTATTTGTCAAATGTAGATAATGATGGAAACTACTTCACAGTATTGCTGTGAATATTAAATGCAGTCATCTATGCTAAGTTCTGAACACAGCATCCAACTCATGATCATCCTTAAAAGTCAGTGCTGTATCTGTTCCTTGTAATAGCAGCACCACTATCTTCAGCATCATCCAACACAGTTTTGGAAAGTGGGGCTGGAGTAATGCATAGGCCTAGTTATCATTCACGTTGCTGTTCCCAGGGTCAGCTAGTCTGAAAACATCAAACCATTTCCATTGAGTTGCAAAAGCCACAAGGCACCTGAAATCCTAATAAATGGGCTATACCTAAGAAAATAATGCTGCTGAGCCTGATGAAATCACTTGGCACGGGCTGGGGATATAGCTCAGTGGAATAAGCGCTTGCCTAGCAAGCGCAGGGTCCTGAGTTCGATCCCGAGTACCGCAAAAAAAAAAAAGAAATCACTTGGCACATGCTTTATAAGTTAGTGGAAGAGGAGTTAGGAATACTAACACTAGCTGAAAGCATCACAACAGTAAAACCGTGTAAACACTTGTACTGCTACAACCACTGCCACAGCCACTGTGGGGACAGGTGCTATGAGAAGTGGTCAGTTCCCAGTTTACCCCTGGAGTTAGGAAAGCCAAGCCAGCAGGAGGGGTGGAAAGGAACATACCACATTAGCCTATCCATCTTAGTCTTCCCAGTGACTCTACATTGTAGTTTTATTACCTTTATTTTATGTCTTACAAAACTGAAAGTGGCAGACCCTTTCTAAGATATGTTGTTCCTCCCCAGATTTCTGCTCAATGTAGAAAGCTTTCTGAAAATACCATATATCCAACATGAAATGCGATAAGGTGTTTCCTCAGGGGAGACAGAATGTTATGGTTTGTGTCCAGATGTTCCCCCAAAGCCTCATGTGGTCATAGGGTTTTTTGGTAGGTGGCTGAATCTAGAGTGTGTGATTGATTCATAGTACAATGCTGGCATTAAGGGTTCTGGGACAAAGGGTGGGTCATTGCTGGATCAATCCACTGACTGATTGGCACCAACTTAATCCTGGTAGACTGGATACAATATAAGGGACAGGAGGAAGCTTGTCCTCTCTTTTTCTGTCTTCTGCTGCCCTGAACTGTTTCTCATCTGTCACGTACCACTCTGGCTTGGAGCCAGCCAATTATGGGCTGAAGCCTCCACAAACTGTGAGCTAAATAAACCTTTCCTCTTTTTATGTTGGGTGCCAGGTATTTTGTCTCAGTAACAGAAAGGCAACTAAGACGGAGAATGAATGTAAGAGGGAGGGAGGAAAAGAAGGAATGAAGGAGGGAGAGTGAAAGAGAGGAAGAGAGAATGCGATCCCCATCCCAGTAGTTCAAATCAAAATCAAAATATGGGGAGGGATTTTGAGCACTACAGGAGCCTGGGGCAAGATGGCTGTTATGGTTCTTCTGAGCTGAGAGTCTTAGGCTTTGTGATCTACTGCCTGTGGCCGATCACTTTGGAACATTGTGCTTCTCTTTTTTATATAATTCCATATTAAAAGTGCTCTCTTTTGTTCTTTGAAGCCCTGTGTCACACCTTGAATTAAAAACTCCAGTTTGTGAGGGCATATTTAATAATATGATTTTGCAGTTAGTAACCTTTATCTATAAATCCCCTCAATGAAATTCCAGGACATTAACCAGGCACAAAGTTCCAAGTAGAGGCATTTTCCTTAGCCAAACTAAACTCAGCATTTTTTAACTTCTTGTAAATATCCACTCACATGAGGCAGTTAGTAAGTTTCCTCAAGCAGAACATCCTAGGACTCTACTGGAAAACTCTAAGAGCTAGATTTCCTTCCCAAGGCCCAAAGGCAAGAGCTGGTCAGAACCCTTATGCCACCTGACAGCTTCAGTTAATATTCATAACTCAAAGCACTGATTCTAGAGCCAAGAAGATGGATTCATGACCAGTGCTGTTTTGCTGTCCTATAGATCCTGACTCTGGGCTGGGCTCAGGCTAGACACAGACAATACATCATATTGCTTTTATGCTTTCTAACTTGTGACCCTTACATCAGCCTGACTTGGAATGCATTCTGTAATCTACTTACAGCATCATTTTACAGATGAAATAACTGAGGCTCAGAGTAGCTAGATCTGAGTTGTCCAAGACAATAGCCAAGGGCTATTACAATTACTCTTGTCTGAATTAAAGTCATGCAAAGTTAAAAATTCCATTCCCCAGTCTTGTTTTGGTCACATTCAAAGTGCTCCATCCCCACATGTGCCTCATGTCTACTCTAGTGGACGGTGCAGAGTAGAATGTTACCATTGTCCCAGGAAATTCTTTTGGGGGGCACTGGTTGAAGAAGTCACTTAAATGTGAGATTTATGTGATTAAAAACCAGAGTGGTCTTGGGCAGCCTGGTGTTCCAGAAAATGCAATGTGTAGTTCATTACAGATGCTCTCAAGCTCCTTAAGTAGCTGATGAGTAAAACTGGCAAGAAGATGAAGGTGGATATGTGAGTGTCATGGGATGGAGGGCGGTGAGCACTTGAAAGGCCCTCTGCAGTTCCCCACTTGTTAATCAATTTCACCTAATCAACAAGTACCAGGGCTCAGATCTCCCCTTTGCAACACTAATCCCTTGCTTTGCATGACTTAAGAATACAGTGATTCCCCATGTATTTCAAAGTCTTTTCAGCCGGACCATTACAGGTAACTGCTAATCTACTAGTGGATTTTTAATAAAAGGTTTTACCCTCAGTTTTGTAAACTGACCCGTGATCCTGCTGAGTAGAGACAATTCCTGGGAGTCTCTCTTCCAGCGTCTCCTCCTGCCACGGCAGCACATGAGTGGGCTGAAGCATTCCTGTAAGAAATTCAGAGCAGCCTCCAAACTGCATAAGAAAAGCAGAAGGAATATTTAGTGCAGTTGCTGGAGCCATAAAAGAAAAAAATTAACCAAGCTTATTAGACTCCCTGTTTCTTTTCTCCCATAAAGTGAGCAAGTGGCAATAAATGCCATTCTGCTTTTTAACAAATGAATGGCCCCGTTGTGATAAATCCACCACCATTTTCTGGGGGAAATATATTTCACTTCAGACAGTTTTAGTGGTGGAACCATATTTTTCAAAGGAGTGGCGAGGATGCTTTCATGAGAGTTAAAACTCCTCTAACTGCTGCGAGGTCTGGTTCAGGGGAGACCTGGCACCCGTGGGGTTGGATTCCCAAGTGAGAGGAACGTCACACTCATCTTTGGCTGTTTCTAGCCCTTGTCACCTTGCTGACAGATGCTCCATCTTTTGCTCCCCCCATGGTCTTATTTAATTCTGCATTTCATCCTGGGATTATTATTTCTGCTCTTTTTAGGCAGGAAAAGTAAGGCTCAGAGAGAGTAATTAGTTTACCCTAGGTCACCCAATAGTGGATAAATAGTCCAGGATTTAGACCCTAATAGTTCACTGTTCTATTCATTTCATTCAGTTTAGTTCTTGTCTGGCAGAGGATGAAGAAATTGCAGTGGCCTAAGAGTGAGGAGGTCTGGGTTCCAGGCATGGTTTTGCAGCTGTGCTGGCTGTCGGGGTCAAAACCTCACCCTCTCATGTGTTTTACTCCCTATGCAGTGAATTCTGAGTCATCTGAGACAGAGGGGTTATCTGTGACATAGGACTTTTAGTTCCAGAACCAGAAAAATCCCACAAAAACAGAGAGGAGTCAGTCATCCCAACTCCGGCTTTGACCTACTTTCAATCTCTACAATCCTTTACTGGGCAGTCTCAGGCATTTCACTGACCTCAAACACCAGCATACTCTTAGGTATCCGTTCTGTGCTTCCTTCCCAACATCTGCCTTAGCCTCATTCCATCTGCCAATGGTACCTTTCAGTGAAATCTGCACCTCAGCACCTCAGCCGGAGCCCGGCTGTCCAACATCCACTGCATGCCTGGCCTCTCTTGCTGTGGTCCCTCGTCAGTGGGCCACCACACATCTTGTTATCCACAAACCACTAAGGAATGATCTCAGAAAGCTGCTGCTTTTTCCTTCCTCTGACTGCCCTGCAGGTGTTGCCAATCTTCCCTTCCATGTGTTTCCTGAATCTATCCACGTCTCTTCATCTCAACAGTACCTGAAGACACCCATCCTTAGTCCAGACACTGATCATCATCTGCTTGGATCGTCACATCAGTCCGCAGGCCTTGGGATCTTTACCTCCCCCATTTGTCCCACCCTATAGCCTATTTGATCAAGTAAGTCCAGATTTCTTCTTTTGTGCATCTTCTTCTTTGAGGTGTTGCTCTTGGCTATGCACCCCCAAGCCTGGTTCTCCAGCACACCCACAAAGTCTGTTAGCAGTCAGCACCTCTTAATGTACTCTTTTTCTGCCTAAAACAGCCAGTGATACTTCTGCCACTGGTATCTAAGAACTCTGGTCAGGTACACAATAATGAATAGTAAGATCAGTTCCCTGAAGGTTCGCAGAAGGATAAAAGCAGAGGTGGGAGGGTGATAGATTAACCAGGCATTTGTCATCTATCTCAGGACTAAGAGGAGACACTTCTCTAGCATAGCAGTTTCCCCAAGAGATGTTAGCACTTTGCTGAGTCCAGCAGTGTCTAGCAGACATTTCTGGAATGGTGCTCAGGCCTTGCTTCAGATCTATGTGAGTCACTTACTTGAGCTTTGCTCTGAATGTATCAATTCATTATGTTTGTTCAGCTGAACAGCTCTTTGGCAAGTCAACTAACCTCTCTGGCCCTAGTTTCCCAATCTGTACCTGAGAAACTGATTGGTAGTAAAGACTTCCTCTGTGTAGTGTGAAGGAAGAATCCTCTATGAAATTTGACTGCTGTCATTTATGTATTCTGAGGTTGGTAGGGGACAGTGGCAAAATTCATTCATTTTTGTTATTCAGTGGGCCTTTAGTATAAAATGTGAGGCTCTGAGCCTAGTTTGGAATGGAGAGATTAATGAAAGGGCTCTAAAACTGGCTTATATAGCTGAGTGTGGTGGTGCATGCCTGTACTCCCAGCACTCAGGAGCCTGAGGCAATTTGAGGCCAGCCTGAGCTACATACTGAGTTCAAGGCCATCCTGGACTACATAGCAAGACTTTGTCTCAAAAAACAAACAAATAAACCCCAAAAAACTCATGATAAAATTAGTTTATATAATAAAATAATAGGACTTTTCAGGTTATTCATGAGGATCTTGGAAACTTAAGAGGGTAGGAGCCAGTGGGCTAGGAAAGTGTTGTGGCGGGAACCTGGGGTTGGGGTTTGAGGCAGTAAGACAGAAGGTCAGTTGGGAGATCCCAGGTCAAGGTTAATATGGCTGCGTGCATGTGCCCACTGATGAACTGCAGAAGGACTCATGTCTGAGACTGCCGAGCCCTGCTCTCCAGCCTGTTTCTTATGGAAGCATTATATTGGGAAGGTTGAAGAATGACAATGGACAGGCTTCCTCTGTGTTTGGGGAAAGAGATGCCGAAACAGGCAGGAATCTGGCAGATGGAGCCTTTAAGCTGAGAAGGGAGGAGCCCAGCTGTGCAGGAGGAGCACACCAGCAATTCCTTCTTACGCATCGGAGTCCACAGACATGTTCTTCCCTGCAAACACGTGGAGGATGGGGACTTGAGTGACGCTATTTAGAAATTAGGGAAAACTGAATTCATAAGGAGAAATTTAAGTGACATTCATGCCAGAGAGCTTACCAAAGTTTACTAATTTATTTACACAAGATACACTGAATCCTCACTATGTGTCTGATGTTCTACACTTTGTAACGGGATTTTGCCCTAGCAGCTAAGGATTAGGGTTGCAGTTAGCACCTGACAGATGATGAAGCTGCAGCGCTAGATGCTGGGATGGCAGTCCTGGGCCTGTCTGCTCACAGGTGAATGGGTGGCTCATGCTTGCGGATGTCTGGGAAGGTGCTCAGTCACTGCAGGTCCTGGGGAAATGCAAAAGTCTGTTGCCATCTTCTGTTGTCTAAGTAACAAACCAGAGTGGAAGGGAGAATGACAGGGGAACTACAGCAATTATTGGGCATGATCATGCCCACTACCTGGACAAATTTGTGGCAGTGGTATGCAGAGCCATCGCTACAGCTGGCCCTGAGTTCATTAGATGCGTCACAGCCACATTTGTCCACTAGAGCTTGGCTGGGGTGGTTCTTATTTGCAGCTGATCTGTTTGTTTTAGGTATAGAAGTCAGTATTGTTTATACCTGGAAAAAGTTGAGTTGCATCCTTGAAAAGATATCCTGAAGTTCTAACCCCTGGAGTTCTATCTGTGTGAAACAGAGCCTCTGCAAATGTAATCAGGTTCAGATAAAGTCATTAGGGTGGGCCTCAACCCAAATATTACTTATGTGCATATAAGAAGAGACCGAGGTCCCTCCTGCACACAGAAGGCTATGTGACAAGCGAGCCAGAGATTGGAGCCATGCAGCCGCAGGTTAAGGGACATCAAGGACTGCCAGCTACACGTACACCCGGGGAGAGGCAAAGCTCAGCTCCTGATTTTCTTAGCCGTATGCTGTAAAGATCCTTCATTCAGTTGTTCATTCGTGTGAATGGCTGTGCCAGGTATTCGATAAAGAATGCAAACCCAAGCCATGATCTCCAGTAAGCTTCAATCTAGGGAAACAAGAGGGGGTAAATAAGACTGTGACTAGGTTGTGTCTCTGGCCCAGGCTAGTACTCAGTGTTAGGAGAAGTCATTGTAGATAGCACCAAGGGAGGCAGCAGATGAGTCACAGACTCTAGAGCCAGAATTGCTAATTTAGAGGTTCAATTTCTCCATTGTCTGATCCCAGTTTCTCTGGAGTCCTCCCCCTTTTCATTCCAGAGCTCATCACATTCTTTCACACTCATTTCCCACACAGCTCTCAGACCCTGACATGATCTTATTTACCCATCTATTTATACAGTAGGTGTTTTCAAGCTCAGAACAGTTGACATTTGGGATTAGATACTTCCTTGTGGAAGGGGCTGTCCTGGGAACGTGGGATGCGTAGCAGTACTTCTGGCCTCTACCTACTAGGTGCAGGAAGCACTTTCCCCAGGTATAGCAAGACAGATAGGTGGCCAGATACTTCTGAATCTCAGTTGGGTGGGAAGATCTCCCCATCCACCTGGGAAGCCCTGATTTCAGGCTTGTCTCCAGAAGCAGGAGTTGCCCGTCTTCTTCTCTGTTGTCTCCCCAGTACCTGGTACTGTACAGTGTGCTCACAGGATGTCACTGAGGTCACTTGAGTTGTCAGGTCACTAAAGCACTACTGCACAGTTACATTTGGTGCTTTGTGGGTCCTCAGAAGATCAACATCCTGTTGCTGGCTGGAAGACACCCCAGGAAAGGGTGTTTCAAGGAGTTGGCATGTGAATGGAAACTTACAGCATGAGCAAACTTTACTGTTGATGGAGTTGGCAGTGGGCAGAGTTGAACCGGCAAAAGGGAGGAAATGGGCTGGGGTACAAGGTGTTGAGACATACTGACATTGCCTGGAAGGGGTAGGAGAAGCCCCTTGAGTTGCTGCAGGGCAATAAGATGGAATCCTATGGGCCTGCACTGACACTAAGGCAAAGATAACCACATTCCACTGTAGGGTGTCTGATTAGTAGGAGAATGTTACTCTGAAGTCATTAATATGCCTGATTATTTCTTTGATTTGTGCTCCTCTCTGACAGATTACTGCTTCGTGAAATGCCATTACACTCCTATTGCTCATATTTCTCCATTTTACTTTTACTCAGCAACTATCACATCTGATCATTTTTACATTAATTGCACATAACACTGCTTTGCTTTAAATATATTATTTTAAAACATTTTGTTTTACAGTTCAGTTCACAGCTGGAATTCTGTAGACAGCAGCCATAAATCTCTCCTGAAAGAAAACGGAAGTTGTCTGTTTTAATTTCATATCAATTCCCTACTGCTTGGGAAAAGAGATAGGGGATAGAAAGAATGTTTTCAAGTGCTTGAAATTGCTCATATTTTACTGTACTAGCGGGCTTATGCTTTTAGGCTGAAGAAATTACTTCCTAAACGCATGTTTGAGGTTCGGGTTTGAGGATGTTTTGAAACAACATGTGAGATTTTGGATAGAAATAGCAATTTAATTTGGGAAGGTGAACAAAAAGATGGCAACACTGAGATTTACAAAACAGCTCAGGTTCTGGACTGGATGGATTTAGCTAGAATTCTGACTGCCGTTTTCATTAGCTCTGTGATCCTAATTATCGTTCATCTCTCTCCACATTAATTTTTTTCCATGTATGTAACGTCTAGGGATTGTATACAATCACTCCCAAACTTAGTAACACAAAGGATCATCAACAATCACTTACTGTGCTCACAAATTTCTTTTGGGTAGAGATCTATGTGGATGATGTAATTCTGGTTCCCATGGCAACAGATGGGGGATGGGATTGGAGTCGGAGGCTGTATTTCCAACATGACATGCTTACCTGATTGGCGAGTTAATGTTGACTAATGGTAGAGCTCAGCTGTGTGTGACAACCTGGGTATTTTTATGTGAACTCCCTAGCTTAATGGTCCCAGAACTGCTGCAACACTTACATGATCCGGTTTCCCCTAGAATAAAAGTCTCCAGAGAACTGGGGAGAAGCTCTGTGGCTTTTTGTGATGTAACCTGAGAAGTAAAATAGCATCACTTCTGACATTTCTATTGATAAAAGCAGTTAAAAACCTGTCCAGACTGATGGTGGTAACACAAACACTAAATCTTAATGGGAGCGGGACACCATTACACTGTGGAAGAGGAAGTGGCTATACTGTGTACCCTGAAGTCAGTGCAGTGTAAAGTGAGCACATTGTCTAGATTCTGCCTGCTAATAAATGCTCGATAAATGCTATTACTGTTCTATCAATTGTAATTAATAGTGCTACTTAAGTCAAGCTTTAGTTCTGTCCTTGCTTATAGTATAAGAGCTTGCTGCTGAAAATCTGAGGATTATCCTCGACTATCTTAGAAGCACTCTGGTCTTCCTGTTATTTCCATTAGAACTTCCTATGACTTGTGTTCTTCTTCCACAACATATATTTGTTAAATTCCATTAATATTGCCTATCAAAAATTTCACAAATTCCTTCTACTTTGTTCCATCTCTGCAAGTGGTGCCAGAGTCTACGCTGCCATCATCTTTTGCTCGAAATGCTTGATTCTCTGCTTCCAGCCTGGCCACACTCCCCAATGAGTTCTCCACATTGCATCACTCACCTGGAAGCCCCTCTGATCTTGTATTCACTTGGCATGTGACTCCCGTGAAGAGTAAGATCAAATCCCCATCGGTCCTTGCACTTGGGGACCAGCTCTCTCTGTCTCTCCACTTCATTTTGCATCAGAGTTCACCCATTGATCCCCCTTTGTACTGCAGCCAGGCTGGATTTCTTTCACTTCTTGGAATTCCTGGACAAAATTCTGTTCCCTTTTGACACAGAACATTAGGTGCTACTGCTTCAGCCTGGATGCTACTTGTCTTGACTTCTGCAATTAGGCTAGTTGCTCCTAGTCATTACTTCTTTGGCATTATTATTTGAGATATGATGGCATGGGATATACTATCAGAGACCCAACTTCAGCTGGCTTGTATAATGGTGTGCACTGTCTGACATAACGGTGAGATCAGGGGTAATAAACTGCAGCTTGTCTTGTTTTTGTGGCTTAGCAATGCCACCAAATTCTACGTGTAGCAAGGTTTTTATAGTAATGATTTGTTCCCTACATTACAAAAGCCTAAAAAGACTCCTGTTTACAGTATCGCTGCCAGCAGGGATGGGGCCACAGTCATCCTTCATGTCCACCTCCTCTAACCATGGAATACAAAGGCTTTCCTCCATTATGGTTGGACAAACATAGTTCATAAACTGAGCCACTTCTCAGGCCAATATTGTCAGGAAAGTGTTATGCTGTGATTGGCTTGGAATAATTGGATCCGCTACTCTACATAGAAGAAGCATTAGTCTCTCTTAAATCACATGCCCATGTTTACAAAAGTGAGATTTATTAGAAGAGGTCAATGAGAAATGGACTCAGGAGGCAGCCAGTAGTATCCACTCGAATGGCTACTGTCTCTCTTTGGTGGCATTTAACTAAGTGGTAATTTAAAAAATCTAATTGGGATAGCACACAAATAAGATGAAATTTACACTTCAATGTTTTTTTTTTTATTTTAGAAACATAAAAGTACAAAAACATACTGACAAACAGACACCAATTATCATAAAAAATTGTACAATCACAACTAATCTATAGACAAGGTGATATGGTCTCAACAGTGGTTATTGATTTATCCATTGATATCTTCGAATTGTAAATGTATGAACCCATATAGAGACATGCAAATTTAGTCAGACAGTTAATCCTCTCAACAACAGAAAAAACACAAAAACCAAAAATCCAAAGACAAGAAACAAAACAGGCATACAACAACAACAGCAACAACATCAACAACAAAAAAAAACACAGCTTG
>PVLD010021332.1:0-31698 GCA_004027595.1 Dinomys branickii | reverse complement strand
ATTGCCCAGGATTGCTTTTGCTATTCTGGGTCTCTTCTGGTTCCAGATGAATTTGAGGCATATTTTCTCTAGCTCTGTGAGGTATGTTAACGGTAGTTTGATGGGAATTGCATTGAATCTGTACAACAGTTTTGGTAGTATGGCCATTTTTACAATGTTAGTTCTTCCTAACCATGAGCATGGTATGTTTTTCCATCTACAAAGTTTCTTAAGGCCTAGTTTAAGCAGCGACTTTCTTTTTCCCCCGGTACCAAAAATCGAACTCGTGACTTGAGGGTTATCAGGCAAGCGCTTATGCCACTGAGCTGTATCCCCAGCCCCACCAAGGCCTACTTTTAAAAGGCCCAGAATCTTGTAAGTTTTAAGAATTAAATGAGCTGGGGCTGGGGATATAGCTCAGCGGCACAAGCAACTGCCTGGCAAATGCAAGGTTCTGAGTTTGATTCCCAATGCCAAATAAATAAATAAATAAGAGTTGGAGAAATAAATGAATTAATATATGTACAGCGCGTGGAATAACGCCTTCCTTATAAATGCTATCAGGCATTAGGTAATTTTTTCTGCCTGCGGTGCTGGGGACAGAAATCAGGGCTTTGTCCAGGGCTTGTCCACTTGCCTAGTGTTACACAAGCACTGTACTGTTGAGCTACACCCCCACCCCCCATATGAATTATTCTCATAGGGATACAAAGAGGACTAGTTAGTGTTTTGGTTTTTTATTTTGTATTTTTTTTAATTTTTAATTTTTTTTTAGGATGCAAAGTATTTTATTTTTAAACTTCTAAACTTTGAAAACAAGGTAGCTGAGATTAAATAATAGAGCTTTCCAAAGCTGAGTGTGCTCCTGGAAACTCAGTTTATCTGTGTGAAACACAAAACAACCTCCTCACACTCCTATGTGGGAACAAGACTGTTCTGACGACCTGTGATTAGATGACTGAGCCATCTCAGTTGGTAATATTCCTTTTTTTCCTTGGCAAGGGCTCAGAAGCTTCCGTGCACTGTTCTACTGGTGCACAGACAAGTCCCTTCCGAAGGTCTCCTGGGAGGCGTACACCATGTACAGGAAGCCATTCTCGTCCTTCTCGCTCTCATATACCTCCGAGATGGGTGTGGACACGCTCACCATGCTGTGGCCGTTCACCAGCAGGAAGAAGGCCTGGTTGGCGTTGAGCTGCAGGCGTTGCCTGATGATCTTGATGAGCTCGCTCATGTTGACATGGTCAGGGACGAGGAACTTGGTTTTATCCAGGACAGGCAGCTGCTTCTCACCTTTGTAACGTTCTATGATCAGCGGGATCTTGGTGGGATGCTGCTCCCGGATGAGCCGGACATCTACTCTCTGTTCGAAGGTGCGGCGCTGCTTGAAGGTCTTTTCCGACGGCATTGTGCGGGGATCCGGGGGCAGCGGCGGCTGTGGCTCTGGCGACGGCGACTTCCCTTGTCAGTGTTTTGGTTTTTTAAAATTTGTTTCCATTACAATTTTTTTTTTTTTTTGGTACCGGGTATCGAACTCAGGACCTTGCGCTTGCCAGGCAGGCACTTGTGCTGCTGAGCTACATCCCTGGCCACAAAGAGGAATAAGAAGGGTTTCTTTCTCAATTGCTTCTGTGCTGCCTTGCACAATCTTATTGTCACACAGCCTTCTTCCTCTCAATCTGACCTTTTTCTTACAGATCGTCTCCTGACCCTCTGCCCGCTTTGGCTAAAAATACTTGTCAGTATTTTTATTAGCCACATCCTTTTTGGCTGATAGGGTATCTACGGTAATTTGCAGTTGGTCACCAAAGCAAGCTCATAGTAATAACTCGACTGTTAAATGGACAGTCAGCCATTGCAAGTAGTCACAGTCACGACAGCCCTTTCATTCATTCTTGACAACTGCAGCACAAGAAGAGGACGCGTCTGATCCTCCCACTCTAAGTGCCGCGCTAGCACCGCTTCTAAGCGTCCCCGTCTCGATGGTAGCCTTTTCCGGTTTCCTAAGCGTTGCATGATGGGAGAAGTAATGGTGTCTTTTGGAGCGCCGCGCGAGCGACTGCCTAAAGCGGAACTCAATCTCCCGGAGTGCCTCGCGGCGGCGGCTCCACTCCGAGGCGGGAGGCCGGTTCCGGTTGCATCAGTGCGGGCTTCTCGGTGCAATGAGACTGTTTGTGAGCGAGGGCGCCCCGGGGAGCCTGCCTGTGCTGGTCGCGGCCGGGAGGGCCCAGGGCCGGGCAGAGCTGCAAGTCAGCGCTGTGGGTCCGGAAGGTAGGCGGGGTGGTGCGCGAGGGCGGTGAGTGGCGGGGGCGGGGCCGCGACCCGCCGGGCATCACCCCGCGCTGATCTCGGCCAGACCTCTTCGCCGCGCGTTGCCGGCAGATCGTTTTCCCCATTATCCTTGGTCGCGCCAAACCTCTCCCGCCCCTGACGTATCTTCCATCATTTACTTCCTTAAGAACTCAGTGTATTCTTTCCTCGTTTCTAATTTTCCCTCTCTCGTCTTCTGCAATCCCGCTTCATCGCAGGAATCCACTCTCCCTTTCCCAGTCTGCCCTTGCACCTCTCGAGCAACCTGTTCCACTCTGTTCCTCATTTGGAAACCTCCAGGCACACCTTGGTCGTTCTTAGGAACCTTGTCTCTCCTCCTAAGACACCCATGCGTACGCTTTAGGTTACCTGTTCTCGTTCGCAGCCACCTGTTCGGGCGACGCCCAAGCCGCTCACTTGTCAGTCTCCCCGCTTAATCTTGTGCTCGCGATCTGACCTCGGAGCATTCAGAGATCTTCGCTCCTTCCCATTGTTCCGGTTCTCAGCTGCGGCTCTAGCTCGAAACCCGCTGCCTCTGTGTAGCTCCCGCCTGTTGTTTCTAGCTAGCGTCTCAGCCGAACACCTGGCCTCTGCAGCGTATTCTGGATCCAGTGGTCCTGTCCTGGAACCTCTGGGTTGAGAGTGCCTATTTTTTCTTCTTTTTCCGGAAACAATGTAAAGTTGCCGTAAGTTGACAAAGTTTTTTTTTTTTTCCACCTGCTTTCGTCTCCTGCATCAGAGTGTGTGGTCCCGTTCCTGACGCAACCCAAGCTCCCTGTCTTGCAACTGGATAGTGGCAACTATCTCTTCTCCACTAGCGCAATCTGCAGGTCAGTGCTGGTCCTTGGGGTGGGGAGGTGGCGGGAGAAAAGCAGGCCTCATTATTTTATTTTTTTTTTATTTTTATTTTTTTAGCAGGCCTCATTAAAGCTGACCATTGTGTGATCTTATATGCAAGCACCATTTCACCAAGGGGTCAGAGAGATGGGCCCTTCTAATTCTACCTTCTGTTGTTTTCATCTTGGGCAGGTACTTCTTTCTGTTATCTGGCTGGGAACCAGATGACCTCACCAACCAGTGGCTGGAATGGGAGGCAACAGAACTGCAGGTAGGACCCAGGCATGAGGAGTGGCAGGTGCACCCTGGCTGTGCCTGCTCTTCCTGACCTTGTGTCTTGCTTTTTAGCCAGCTTTGTCTGCTGCCCTGTACTATTTAGCGGTCCAAGGTAAGAGGGACGAAGATGTTCTCGACCTACTTGGGAGAGCGCTGACTCACATTGACCACAGTTTGAGTCGCCAAAATTGTCCTTTCCTTGCTGGGGTGAGTTGCTCTTCAGATGGGATTTGGGAGGGCCAGGGATATAAGCACCTGCCTGGCAAATGCAAGGTCCTGAGTTCGATTCCCAGTACAAAAAACAAAAATAATCAGGATTTGGGGAACGCTTACAGTATAAGGATTTAGAGGAAGAACTGAACTCAGAGCATTCAAATTCTGACTCCACTTGCAAGGAGTGATCTTGAAAACACTAAAATTTTTCTGTTTTTGTCTTTTTGAGATAGGGTCTTGCTATGCACTTCAGGCTGACCTTGAGCTCACTTTGTAGCCCAGGCTGGTCTTGAACTTGCAATGACCCTCCTGCATCAGCCTCCTGAGTGCTGGGATTACAGGTGTGCGCTGCCATGCCTGGCTTAAAACTCTTTAACCCTAGATTTTTTCATCTGTGAAATGGGAGTAATGTGAATATCTACCTTACTGAGTTATTGTGAGGATTAAGTGAAATAAAATGTCTAACAGTGCTTGACGTGTAGCAAGTATTAGGTGTTGTTATTACCAGGAAAAAGACTAGTGTCTCATCTGTGTGTCTTTTTCTTTTTCTTCCCCCACCAAGGAGACAGAATCTCTAGCTGACATTGTTTTGTGGGGAGCGCTGTACCCATTACTCCAAGACCCAGCCTACCTCCCTGGTGAGAACTGTGTATGTCACATCACTGTAAGCCTCAACCCCAGGAACTTGGTGTCATGGTTACAAAACAGGCAGTAGTGTATTGAGGGTCTGCCTGAAGGTGCAGCTTAGCAGGGCAGCTATAACAGGAGGGGCTGAAAGAACCAGGAAAAGCAACTGGAGAAGCCTCCAGAGGAGATGAGGAACTCCATTCCTGCCTGCCCAGCCAGCTCCTGCTTGCTGATTCTGTTTTCTCCCATTCCCACAGAAGAACTGGGTGCCCTGCGCAGCTGGTTCCAGACCCTGAGTACCCAGGAGCCATGTCAGCGAGCTGCAGAAACTGTGCTGAAACAACAGGGTGTCCTGGCTCTCCGGCCCTACCTCCAAAAGCAGCCCCAGCCCCGCCCCCCTGAGGGGAGGGCTGTCAGCAATGAGCCTGAGGTTTGGGACAGGTGGACATCCTCAGGGCCTTGGGGATGTTTTAGTTGTTTGATAGCAAGGAAAGAATTTCTTCATCTGATAAGGAATTCTGTCCATTCTTCCCAGGAAGAGGAACTGGCCACCCTATCAGAAGAGGAGATTGCTGCAGCTGTGACTGCCTGGGAGAAGGGCCTAGAAAGTTTGCCCCCACTTCGGCCCCAACAGACTCCAGTGTGCGTAGGCACCGAGGAATGGGGCTTGGTTCTATATGTGAAAATAGTTGGCAGAAGACAACCTACCAGATAGGCCCTTTATTCTCATAGAACTTAGTCTCTGATGGGGTAGGCAGATACTTACAAAATAGTTACACAAATGTACCAATAGTTTTGTTTTTGTTTGGGGGGGTTTTTTTCACGACAGGGTGCTGCTCTGTAATTCCGGGTGGCGTTAAATTCACCATGCAGCCCAGGCTGTAGTTCAGGCTGGCCTTGAACCTGTGACAGCCCAGCCTCAGCCTCCCAAGAGCTGAGATTATAGGCATGCACCACAATTACACAATTAATTGCAGATTTGCACGAAGGAAAAAAAAATGCCAGGGCAGAAAACATTAGAGGGCACTAATTTATCTATTTATTTATTTGAGATAAAGTCTTGATTTGTAGTTTAAGCTGGCTTTGAACTTACTATGTAGCCCAGGCTGGCCTTGAACTTGTGGTGATCCTCCTGCCTCAGCCTTCTCAGTGCTGGAATTATAGGCATGCATCACCATGTCCACCCTAGAGGATAATAATTCAGAGGCCTCTTTAAAAAGGAATGTTTAAACCAGGCATGGTGGTACATGCTTGTAATACCAGTACTTGCTTCAAGTTTGAGGCCAGCCTGGGCTACAAAGTAAGTTCAAGGCCACCCTGAACTGCAGGGAAAGACCCTGTTTCAAAAAGACCAACAAAAAGAATGTTTAAGACTTGCAGGATTGCTGGGTGTGGTGGTGTGTGCCTGTAACCTGAGCACTTGGGGCTGAGACAGGATCATTGTGAGTTTGAGACCAGCCTGGGCTACAAAGTGAGCTCAAGGCCAGCCTGAACTGCATAGCAAGACACTGTCTCAAAGACTTGGTAGGTTGTAAGATGAGGAGAGTTAGGCAAGGGTGAGGTAGAGGAAGGATGTTTGAGATAGATGAATTGTACAGAGCCCTGAGGGACAGATTGTGGCCCTTAATAAGGAGTTAATAAACCACACACGGCAGCAATTCTAGTAGCCTCAGCACTCGGGGAGGGGGAGGGGGAGGATGGAAAGTTGGTAAAGGCCACCCTGGACGACACAGTGAGAATTTGTCTCAAGAAAATCAAATCAGTAGACTGAGTAGGGCTGGGGGCATTGCTCAGTGCTGGGTCCCTTGCGGAACCCACATCAAGGCCTGTGTGGATTTGCTGCCTAGCAAACCTACCCCCATAAACAGTTGAGAAAGGGCCAGTGAGTAGAGTGTGGGTAGTCTGTGTGCGATGAGTGAGTGTGGTTTTTGGCTTTGGGATTGTTCTGTGACGCTGGGGATTGAATCCAGGGTCTTTTGCGTGCAGGTGAATGTCTGTCATACCATAAAGTGGGTGGGGTGCGGGACATTGGGAAACCAGTAGTTAATGAAAGATTTTCCTGAAGGAGCAGATTTCTAAGCTAGATTTCAGAGATAATTATGGCACTTAACTGAGGAGAAAGGACAGTTAATTTGGAGAAATTAGGTCTGCATTGAGTAAGTGTGCTGTAAAATTGCCAGGTATGATGACACATACCTGTAGTCCCAGTACTTAGGAGGCTGAGGCAGTAGGATCACCATGAGTTCAAGACAGTCCTAAACTACCCAGTAAGACAGTCTCAGAAAAAAAGAGTATAGTTTTCCAGTGTTGACCTCTTCTTCTCTGGTGCTGTCTCAGTAACATCTCAGTCACTGGGACTGGGATTACAGGCATGTGCCATCAGGCTCAGCTCTGGGAAACCGTTCTTGAATAGTGACAGCCGCGATGATTAGACAGTGGGGAGGGACAGTTTTTCAATACCTGGTAAGTTTATAAGTCCAGGAATGAGTTAACATCACTGGTAAAAGGGACAAAAGTCAGTGCTCCTGGAGTGAAGCGCGCACCGCACACAGCAGCCCACGCAGCTTGCTCCCTGCGCAGGGCCTCACCTGCTGTGGGCGGCCGTCACGGTCCTGGGCGAGGTTATAGTCCTGTGGCTTTCTGTGCGGAAAGACTTCAGATGTATTGGGGCCTGTTACCTGCACCGCTGTTCCTTCTTGACCCTGTGTCCCCTGTGCACCTCTCTCCTTCCTCACCAGGCTGCCCGTGGCTGGGGAAAGGAACGTGCTCATCACCAGCGCCCTGCCTTACGTCAACAACGTCCCGCACCTGGGCAACATCATTGGCTGTGTCCTCAGTGCTGACGTCTTTGCCAGGTGGAGCCTGCTGTGGGAGGAGAGGCCTCTGGAGGGAGGGTTGGGCCCCTTGAAGTGATAAGATGCTTCATGGGTGGGCGCTAGAGGGATCCTAGGGACGTGGGAGCTGCTGGGTGGGCCCCCCATGTAATCACCTTACTCTCCGTCAGGTACTCTCGCCTCCGCCAGTGGAACACTCTTTATTTGTGTGGGACAGATGAATATGGTACCGCAACAGAGACCAAAGCTATGGAAGAGGGATTAACCCCCCAGGAAATCTGCGACAAGTATCATGTCATCCATGCTGACATCTACCGCTGGTTTAATATCTCATTTGATACTTTTGGTCGCACCACCACTGCACAGCAGACCAAGTAGGTTTTCTCTACTGTGGCAGAGAATGAGCTTCAAGGCTGGGAGTGAGGACGCTGGGGAGAGAGAAGGAATCAGGGTAACAGATTCCTAAACCTAGGAGCGCCTAAGACAGCAGCTGAATGTTGCCCTCAGGTGTCTCCCAGGCCGCTAGCAAGTTTTCTCGAGGGGATTCAGCATGTGCAGGATTCTGACCGGGGTTAAGGCATGCCCGAGGAAGGAAGAAGGGAGAGACAGGACTTCCCTGTTGCCCCTCCAGAGCCTCCTTTCCCCTGTGACTCTCCCAGGTCTTCAGAATTCCCTCTCATACCTTGTGTGCTTAGAACAAACACACTTGCTCTTTGCTTAATGCTCGTCCTTAAAAAGGGTACAAAACGTGCTCCTAGCTGATACTCCTGTGTGGTTCTGCACCTGGACTGCTTACTGAGCAGCCACAGCCTGAACACAAGTACCTAAGTCTAAATTCAACAAAGGCCAACCCTCAAGTGCTGAGGGAAGAGATGTGTGGGCAGTCGGGAAGTAAGTGTGGGGTGTCTGAGCCTACCCAGTTGTCTTGGTTACTTTACTCCTGTTGCTGAGACAAAATACCCAACAACCAAAATGAAGGAGGGAAAGATTTATTTAGCTCACAGTTTGTGGCGGTTTCAGTCAGTACTTGGCTGGTTCTGAGGCAGAGTGGCACATGGCAGAGGGCAAACGTTCATGGCAGCAAACAACCAGCAAAAGGAATGGCAGACAAGCAGCCTCTTTTCTTCCCTTACATTGTAAACAGCCTCCCCCCACCCAGGGGGCGTGTAGCTCTCACACAGTCTCCATGCCCTCCTCTTCCACAGGCTCAGGGTGTGCACAAATAAGCACCCCAGCTCCCTTCTCAGTCACATAGTTAACCTTTTAAACTTCCCAAATTAACATAATAAACAACATTCCAGAAGGGTAAGGGCATGTGATTTTTACCCCAAGATTTATAACTGCTGAGTTACTTAGGCAAACCTCTAGACTCCCCAAGTTGACACAATGTATCAACCATAACACCAGTAAAGTTGCCGTGATGGGCAGAAGCTGGCCTTGGCCCTCAGGGAGGTTTTGCTTGACTGATTCTTGGACTGAAAGCATTTGGGTCCTGGGTTGGGTGGTAGGAGGGAGGGACGCATACTACCTCTGTGCGCCCCCATCCGTTGCTCACCCGCCAGAATCACCCAGGACATCTTCCAGCGGTTGTTGATACGAGGTTTTATACTGCAAGATACTGTGGAGCAGCTGCGGTGTGAGCACTGCGCCCGTTTCCTGGCCGACCGCTTTGTGGAAGGGGTGTGTCCCTTCTGTGGCTACGAAGAGGCCCGGGGTGATCAGTGTGACAAGTGCGGCAAACTCATCAATGCCGTTGAGCTCAAGGTAAGGGGGAAACCTGGGAGCCCAAAGCAATGGTCCTTAATTTTATTTACTCATTTATTTCTGTGTTTGTTAGGACTGGGTCTTTCTGCCTGGTTCAGGCTGGCCTTGAAACTCAGTGGCAATCCTCTTGCCTTAGCTCCCTCGGTGCTGGAAATACAGCATGTGCCATCATGCCTAGCGCTGAAGGAATAATTTTCTTTTTCTTACCTATTCTTTTCTTTGTTTTACTTTTTCTTTCTTTTTTTTTTTTCTGTGGTGGCTAGGGACTGAACCCAAGGCCTCTCCCTCTGACCTACATTCCAGTCCAGTGTTTTTTTCTCTGCGGCAGTCTTGCTATGCAATCTAGGCTGGCTCTGAACTCTCAGTCCTCAATTTTTATTCCGAAGGAACTCTCAGCCTTATCCCAGTTAAGATTTTGTTTTAAACGGGCATAGTGGTGGCGCACGCTTGTAATCCCAACACTCAGGGAGACTGAGGCAGGAGGATCACTGGGAATTCGAGCCCAGCCTGGGCTACAAGGTGAGCTCAAGGCCAGCCTGAGCAGCATGGTGAGACCCTGTCTCAAAAAAAAAGAAAGATTGTTTTGTTTGTTGTTTGAAACCAGTTTTTCCTGCGTAGTTCAGGATGGCCTTTACTTACTATGTAGTCCAAACTGGCCTCAAACTTAGTCAGTGATCCTCCTGCCTTAGAATGCTGGGGTTACGGGCATGCATCACTACATCCAGCTATTCAGCATTTTTATTTTAGCATTTAAGACTTTTTTAGTAGCCCTTTCTGCTTCATCTCAGCAACTTGTAATTCACATCATTTGCTACACTAGGAAATAGGTTGAATTTATGCTTCTAACCCTAACCTTCAAGCCACTTGATGTACATTTGTTTTACATTTGTTTAGATTCTTTTCTATAATTCTGTCTTGTAGTATTTACTAAATGTTTATTCATTCATTTGGTGAACTTTTTTGAGTACTTGTAATAGGTCAGTTACAGTTGTAGAGGTTGAGGATGAGGGAGCGTCTTTGTTACTTTTTGTCATTGCTGGGGCAAAATACCCAACACACAAAGTTCACTGAGCTCATAGTGTGCGGAGGTTTCAGTCCCTGAGCAGCTGGCTCCGGGGCAGAGTGGCACATGGCAGAGGGCAGCAGTTCAGCAAAAGCAACGAGAGAGCACACAAGACAGGGCTCTTTCTGCCCTTTTGATCTTCCCCAGACTGCTGGGGTGAGGGTGGTGCCAGTCCAGTCGGTGCGCTGATCCACAGTCACCGGGCCTTAACCCCAGCACCCTGACTCCCAGCGCTGCACCATGAGTCAGTCACAAAGTAGATTCTGTCTCCTCTGGAAAAGCCTGCCCCCCATGACTGCATGAGGCTTTGGGGAATCATCTGGACACAAACCTTTCACAGGGAGTGAACAAGACAGTTTTTTCTCTAAAGTAGCACTAAACAAGGAAATGAGAGGGTAAACTTCCAGAGACAGAAAGCGGACTTTAAATTAGATGATTAGACAGGGTCTCCCAGAGGAAGTAATATTTCAACTGGGAGCTTAACTGAAAATGAGAAGGAACAAATCAAGCAGTAAGTGGAATTAAGAGCATTTCAAGTACAAGGGACTGGAAAACATAGATGCTCCTAAGAAGTAGGAAAGAGTTGCAAAGGTGCGGCTGAGTGTGGTGGTGCGTACCTGTAACCCTAGCATTTGGGAGGCTGATGCAGGAGGATCTCTGAGTTCAAGGGCAGCCAGGGCTATGTAGGAAGACCCTGTCTCTAAACAACAGCAGCAACAGCAAAGAGCTGAAAGAGCAGAGTTGGAAAAGCCACTATAATGCCATGACGCGCCTGGAACCACAGCACTTGGAGGACTGCCATGGGCTTCAGGCCAGCCTGGACTATATTGAGACCCTGCCTCAAAGCTCCACTGCCCCCCAGAAAAGGCCACTGTAGCTGTAGCACAGGGAATGAAAAGAGAATAGACTGAAATGAGGTCACATAGAAAGACGGGGCCAGGTCAGCAGCACCTGCTAAGCCCCAGTGGAAGCGAGATTTTATTCTAGCTGAGCGGTGCGCTGCTGGGTGCAGAACAGATAGGCAGGAAGCCAGAGAGGTGGGGAGCAGGGCCGGAGGCTGGAGCCAGAGACGGCTAGGACTAGACAAGTGCCAGTGGTAATGGGTGAAAACACATTAGAGATAAGCTTTGGAGGTAAACTCTATAGTGCTAGATAGACTGGGATTTGAGAGTAGTTAAGAAAAAACTGATTTGTGCATTTGGGACTCTGTTTACAGACACACACGTAGGCAGCTGGATACAGGAATGTAGAATTCAGGAGGTCCTAAGAGTGAGCCTCGTCAGAACTCCCTTGGCGCTGGGTGTGGTGGCGCATACCTGTAATCTCAGCACTTGGGAGGCGGAGGCAGGAAGGTCACCACTCAAGTCTGACCGTGGCTACATACTGAGTTCAAGGCCAGCCTGAACTACATAGCAAGCCCGTCTCAAAACAAAACAAAATAAAACAACCAACTCTCCTAGAAGCCTTCAGTGATTACTGTCGTCTGTTTACTTCCATAGCCTCACCCTTCAGTGTTTGTATAGTCAGTTTTTGCCACACAATGAAGTATTTCTTGATGTTTTGCTTTGTAAAAATCTACACTTCTTACATAATTCTTGCTCCGTGACCTGCGTGTAAGCCTAAAAATAGGGGCTGTGTGTCTTATTCTGTTACAGCTCCTTCCCTCCCACCTAAGCACAGTGTGGTACCCTGCACCTTGTCTGAGCTCGGAGAATGCGTTTCGCTCCTTGGGAGTGCTGGGTGAGAAATGTGAGGGTCTGGGGGACAAACAGTCATTCTCCACGTTAAAAGAAGGCGCAGTAGCTGCGGAGTAGGCGTGGTGTGAGGTGCTGAGCTAGAGGGTGGCAAAGGTGCTCATCCCTTTATAGTTCCTCTCCTTGCCTGAATAGCTCCTCCTCCCTCTCGAGGGAGTTGAGATACGTACAGTCTTGCTCTAAACCAAGGTGGCCTTACGCTTACTGTGTAACACAGGCTGGCCTCAAACTCCCTGTGATCCTACTGCCTCAGCCTCCAGAGCGCTGGGGTTACAGGCATGCGCCACCATGTTCAGCTGGCCCTCTCCTTTGCCTGCAGTGCTGATTCTGAATGTCTCACTGTGGAATTTCTTCACAGAAACCTCAGTGTAAAGTCTGTCGGTCATGCCCTGTGGTCAGGTCTTCTCAGCACCTGTTTCTGGACCTGCCTAAGGTAAGTGGGCCTTTCTCTCAGTCTGGTCTGCAGGATGCTTCTTTGCCCCACCTGCCTCCAAGAGCTGATCTGCTCATGTGCTTTTAATTTCCATTGAAACTTACACATGCAGTTGTAGAGATGAGGTAGAGTGAAGGACACAAAGTGAAAGCCCCAGGCCCACTCGCCAGAGGTAAAGGGGCCCAGGGTCAACCCTGGGTGCTGGGACTGTGAGCATTGCAGGAGGGAAGGGAGGATGGCGGCGCTGTCTCCAGGCCCACAGGCAAATGAGAAGAGGGGTAGGGGAGCTGCTTCGGTTCCTTCCCCCTTGTTTTTCTTGTAGCACTTCTGCTGTGTCCCTCAGCTTGCGGTGGCCGCACAAAGCCTGTTATCCAGGTGCTTTGCCTTAACTGAGTTGCCCTGTTTTTTCCAGTTTTTCTGGTCAGCAAGCTTGTACTAGTTTCCAAGGTCATGACCACAGCAGAGTGCCTCTGGTTTTCTCTTTTTCTGTGCTACCTGAACCAATCATGTTTTTCCAACATTGCTACACCCTTCCACATTTACTTTTTAAGTTATCTTACTCATCAAGTGTACAGGGCCAGGGATATAGCTCAGCGGTACAGGCACCTGCTTGGCAAGCACAAGGTCCTGAGTTTGATTCCCGGTACCAAAAACAAAAGAAAAAATCATCAAGTGTACATTTATAGATTCTTATTTTTTTAATGGATTATAATTCATTTCTGTCCTAAATTATTTTCATGTTCAAATTGTACCTTATTTGGCCAGTGGGAGCTTCTTCAAGGTGTCTCTTTTTTTGAGATCCTATAAGTTTTCCTTTTTTGTCTGTTTTGAGATAGCGGCTCACTGTAGCTCAGGCTGGTCTTCAACTCACTTTGTAGCCCAGGCTGACCTCGAACTCTGGGTGATCCTCCTGCCTCAGCCTCCCAAGTGCTGGGATTACAGGCATCCACCACCACACCCAGCAGATTTTTTAAGCATTTAATTTCTGGCATTAACAGAAATTAACAGTGTTAAAGATACTTCAGGTTCATTTTTAGTAAATAATAGTATTAGAGTCTAAAATTTACTTATTTATTTTAAGAGTCTAAAATTTAGGTGGCGGATCTACTCATTGCTCCCAGGCTACCTTTGCTTCTAGGCCCTTAACAGCACAGAGCTAAGCATTTGTTTTAGGTTCACATTGATACCTACAATTCAAGGCCAGCCTCGCAGGATTCTCTGTCACTTTCTTTCATTCATATTTGCATCTTTCCATAATGGGTACCCAAGTTTCCAAAAAGCATCAGCATATTTAAACATTTGCCCAAGTCCAGAATATATCTGAAATAATTTCAGAATTGCTTCTTCCTTCCTTTTATATGAACAAACAAGCCTACGCTAGTGAAGAGTCTAGAATTTGTTAGCGGTCCTGATACCTCCTAGACTGAGGGTATACAGTCAAATGTGTTAATAATTTACTTAGGTTAGTTTTTGTCCCTTTAGTGTAATTATATTACTGAGCTAGATAGCACAATGTATCACAATGTGCTTTTGGTTTTTTTGGTCTTTTTGAGACAGGGTCTTGCCATGCAGTTCAGGCTGGCCAAGGCTGATCTCAAATTTGCAAGGATCCTCCTGTCACAGCCTCCTAAGTGCTGGGAGGGCTGGAATTACAGATGGTGCACCGCTACACCTGGCTATTGTATATATTCTTTTACACTTTGCCTTTTTAATGGTTAACAGTTTGTTCTGGAAACCACCTCATAGTTAGTTCCTAGAGATTAACTTTACTCATCATGTTTATAATATTTATTTTCTTTTGTGATACTAGGGATTTTTTGTTTTTTGTTTTTTTGTCTTTTTGAGACAGGGTCTTGCTGTGCAGTTCAGGCTGGCCTTGAGCTCAGTTCATAGCCCAGACTGTTCTCAAACTTGCAAAGATCCTCCTGCCTCAGCCTCCTGAGTGCTGAGATTACGGGCTATTTTAGGGATTGAACCAGGACTTTTACACTGAAATCCATCCCAAGTGCCTTTATTCTTTGAGTTAGGGTCTTGCTCATTTGCCCAGGTTAGGCTTGAATTTTCCATCCTCCCTGCCTTTCAGAGTGGTGGGATTACAGGCGTGCACCACCACACCCAGCCCATCCTGTACACTGTGTGAATACTTATGTTGAATGAGTTTCTGTTAATAAATTCCTAGAGATGGAACTGCTGTGTCAAAGTCGTGAGTCTCTTTCTTTTGATATAGTCCCAAACTGAGGTCCCAAACAACTGTGTGTGTCTTTGTGTGTTTCACTGTGTGTGATGCTGCTTAAGCCAGGCCTCTCTTTGTCACCTCAGCTGGAGAAGCGCCTGGAGGAGTGGTTGGGAAAGACATTACCCGGCAGTAACTGGACACCCAATGCCAGGTTTATCATCCGGTCCTGGCTTCGGGATGGGCTCAAGCCACGCTGCATAACCCGTGACCTCAAGTGGGGAACGCCTGTACCCTTAGAAGGTTTTGAGGACAAGGTAAAAATTCTTTATTTATGACTCAGATTATTTACCTTAGGGTTGAGACCATGGACCTAACAAAAAGGACTGTAGATTATGTCTCACTTCCATCTGAAGCTTTCGGTTGGTCCCTACCATGTGTCCTTCCTTTTAACGCTCCAGGTATTCTATGTCTGGTTTGATGCCACTATTGGCTACCTGTCCATCACGGCCAACTACACGGACCAATGGGCGAGATGGTGGAAGAACCCGGAGCAAGTAAGTGGCTCTTGGTTAGCCTGTGCGTGAGGGAGCTGCGGAGCGGGCGGTTCTGAGTGGCTAGCTCATGTTCCTGGGGCTTTTGAACAGAGCCTCACGAGGAGCTGTACTCTTCTAGGTGGACCTTTACCAATTCATGGCCAAAGACAATGTTCCCTTTCATGGCTTAGTCTTTCCTTGTTCAGCCCTTGGAGCTGAGGACAACTACACCTTAGTCAAGTGTCTCATTGCTACAGGTAAGCGTCCCCAGGAGACTGCAGACGCAGTGGTACTAGAGAATGAGGGTGGATGGGGTACTTGGAAGAAGATCCTGGGAGGTTGTTAGGTCTTGAGTTAGGAGTTGAGTTAAGCAAGAAGACCTAAATGGATAGGAAGGGACTTCCAAGCTTTCTGTAGATGAGCTACTGCGGGTGCCATGTTGCTGGTACTCGCTGCAGAAGTTGAAGGAAAGGGAAGATGAGTTAGTAGGTCCCAGAGGGAAAGAATGTGATTTGAGCCGATGGCTGTGCTGCATCTCTTTCCAGAGTACCTGAACTATGAGGACGGGAAATTCTCTAAGAGCCGAGGTGTGGGAGTGTTTGGAGACATGGCCCAGGACACAGGGATCCCTGCTGACATCTGGCGCTTCTATCTGCTCTACATCCGGCCTGAGGGCCAGGACAGTGCCTTCTCCTGGACGGACATGCTGCTCAAGAACAACTCCGAGCTGCTCAACAACCTGGGCAACTTCATCAACAGGTGAGTTGTCTTGGCTACTTTCTTCTCATTGCTGAGACAATACCAGACACCCAAAGTTAGAAGGGGACAGTTTATTTAGCTCACAGTTAGTGGAGGTTTCAGTTCTTAATTCCCTGGCTTCCAAGGCAGGGTGGCTCACAGCAGAGGGGAAACGGCTCGTGGGGGTGGGAGACACCACAAGCAGTGAGGAGGCAGAGCAGGGCTCTTTCTGCCCTTCGTGTGCAGGCTACCTGCTCTCGGGCGGGTGTAGCACGCAAACCCTTACCCGCAGCATTAGACCATAAATCAGCCACAGACTCCAGATTCAGCTGCCTTGGAAAGGCACACCCACGTATTGAAGTTTTGCAAGGCCTTGCAGACACAAGCCCTAACATGAGTCTTAGTGAGGGCTCAGAGTCTGCAGATGAGCTGGGAAGAGGCTAGTTTTCCCTCTGGAGATGGGAATGTGGAAGAATAAGGGGACGGGAGCCCGTGAGGGACACGATAATGTGGAAAGTTGGCTTCCGCCACCTGGGACCTGCTCCCAGGATGTGGTGGTCCACATATGCTTGAGGGTAGTAGCTGGAGCTGTGATTCTGCAAAGTTGGTCCTCAAACGGACCTTTGTTTTGACATGGTGTCACTATGTTCAAGGCTGCCTTCGCCTCCTAAGCTCTGGGATTCCATGCACTGGGGCACCATACCCCGCTCTTCCCAGAGTGGATTTTTACTGATAAAACATTTATCTGCAGCCCCAAAAAGTTTGGCTGAAAAAAGGGGCTATTTTTGTGTAGGGATAGGAGAGTTCTACTATACTTTTCAGAGCTGCTACCTTAGGCCCACGTTCCTCTCTTGGTCCATATTACAGTGATTTCATGATCCAGATAAATGTCCTTCATGGTACTTAAGAGTTTCTCAGTCGCTCTGGGAGCCCTGGGTCTTTAGCTCAGTCCTGCTATTTACTTAGCCTTTCAGGTTTGGGCATCAGCCACATTTAATAGGTAAGTCTTCACTAGAGTACTTGTTTGATAGCAGTTCACAATAATACATTTAAACTTCACTTGGAGATAATGATTTTTTGCTGGGAGTGATGGCACACACCTGTAATCCCAGCACTCGGGAGGCTGATACAGGAGGATCGTTGTGAGTTCGAGACCAGCCTGGGCTACAAAGTGAGCCTGAACTGCATAGCAAGACCCTGTCTCAGATTTTAAAAAAAAATAGATAATGATCTTTTATTAAATGTCCAGGCATAGATTTCTCAATGTGTCCCCCTTCCAAAAATAAAAGTATAGTTGTTAAACTTTATCAAGAATCAAATTTTTTTTTTGTAGTATTGGGGATTTAACTCAGGGCCTTGTACATGCTAGGCAAGCACTCTACCACTGATCTACATCCCCAGCTATGAAGAGTCAAATTCTTAGAGCAGGTAGACAACAAAGAATTACTTTGTGCTAGGCATGGTGGGGCACACCTGCAATCTCAGCAGCACTTGGGAGGCTGAGGCAGGAGAATTTCCACGAGTTTAAGGCCAGACTAGGGGCTGGGGATATAGCTCAGTGGAATAAGCGCCTGCCTAGCAAGCGTAGGGTCCTGAGTTCGATCCCCAGTACCGCCAAAAAAAAAAGGCCAGACTGGGCTACATAGTGAGGTAAAGACCATTCTGGCCTTAACTACATAGCAAGATCCTGTCTCAAGAAAACAAAACAAAAACACCTCCAAAACCCCAAGAATTTAAGCTTTGCTTTCTACTTTGAGGGGTTGGGAGCTATCAGTTCTGGGCGGGAATCCTGAGATAAGGAAAGTTGCAGAGATTGAATCAAATTTATAAAAGGAGACCAGAACATAACTTGTTTCTCTTCTTCCCTATTCCCATCAAGAGCTGGGATGTTTGTGTCTAAGTTTTTTGGGGGCTGTGTGCCTGAGATGGCGCTCAGCCCCGATGATCAGCGGCTGCTGGCCCATGTCACATTGGAGCTCCGGCACTACCACCAGCTGCTCGAGAAGGTTCGGTGAGTGATCCGCACCTCTGTCTCATCTGTGATGAGCCACTGGCATGCTGAGACCTGCCTCCCTCCCTCAGGATCCGGGATGCCCTGCGCAGTATCCTCACAGTGTCTCGACATGGCAACCAGTACATTCAGGTCAACGAGCCCTGGAAGCGGATAAAAGGCGGCGAGGCTGACAGGTACATTAAGGAGACAGGGCTGGCTCCCAGCATTAAGCAGCTGTCAGGCTGTGTCCTCCCGGAGGTCTGGACTAAATCTCATTCCTTCCTCAGGCAGCGGGCGGGCACCGTGACAGGCGTGGCAGTGAACATAGCTGCCTTGCTGTCTGTCATGCTCCAGCCTTACATGCCCTCCGTGAGCGCCACCATCCAGGCCCAGCTGCAGCTTCCGCCACCTGCCTGCAGTGTCCTTCCCACAGACTTCCTGTGTACCTTACCAGCAGGGCACCAGATTGGCACAGTAAGTCTTTGAGTCCGAAGGGCCAGCCTTTCTTAACCTGCATGCTTGTCATGCAGCCTGTGGTATGGAGTTAAGGACTTGTAGCTCTTAACGCCTTGGGGATAGGGCTCTTACTAGCTGTTCTCTGAACCCTTCCTCACTCTGTACTTGGGCTTTTTTCCCTCAGTACATGCTTAGTGTTGGTTTGCAAGTCAAGTATTATTATCTGCATATCCTTATTGCTCTTCATGCCAGAACCTAGTATCCGGTCCATAAACACCACTGGTTTAAGAATACCATGATTGCCAGACATAGTGGTGCATGCCTGTAATCCCAGCACTTGGGAGGCTGAGGCAGGAGGGTTGTTGTGAGCTTGAGACCAGACTGGGCAAAGTGAGCACAAGGCCAGCCTGAACTGCATAGCGAGACCTTGTCTCAAAAAAGGTAAGACAAACAAAACAGCCAGGATCACCTGGTAGTGGGTAAGAATGCAGGGTAGCCTAAGTACTGGCTGAACCTAGCATCATTAAAATTCTTTGATCCTATGATACTCTGGCTTAGTGAGTGCTGATTTTTTTGAATGTCCTGAAACCAAGAGGTATTTTCAGTGTTACACCCACTTTCTTCTAAAACATTTAGGACTTCGAAATGTCACAAGAGTGGGGTTGGAGAGGCCTATGTATGTGCTAGGGTTTGTAGGTAACCAGTGAATGATTCCGGAATTCTTTTTCACAGGTCAGTCCTTTGTTCCAAAAACTGGAGAATGACCAAATTGAAAGTCTGAAGCAGCGTTTTGGAGGCCAGGTGAGAGCTAGACTGTGCCCTCACCCAGCACTACCCGCAGCAGCTCTGCCTCAGTTTTCCCCAGGAGAGCCCTTGCTCGTCACTCTCCATCTTTGAGCCTCCCTGCTCCCTTAGCTTTTCCTTCCCGTCTTAGGTAGAAGAGTCCTGAGTTAGGGTAAACGCTTTCCCTGAGATGCTATATAAAGCTGGAGGTTGGAGGGTATTTACAGCAGCCCATGGTCACTGTTGTTCTCCAGACAAAGGAGTCCCCCAACCGAGCAGCTGGAGAGACTGTTACAACAGCTGGGCCACAGCAGATTCAAGTGCTGACAGATGAAGTCACAAAACAGGTATGAGGCTTAATAACCCTGCAGGAGACGGGGAGAGCTGCGTTCTAAACGCAGTGGACCTGTCTCACTGTCCCCTTCCGCCTTTGCTTAGGGCAGCATTGTCCGAGAACTGAAAGCGCAGAAGGCAGACAAGAACCAGGTTGCTGCAGAGGTGGCTAAGCTCTTGGATCTAAAAAAACAGTTGGCGCTAGCTGAGGGGAAACCATTTGAAACTCCCAAAGGCAAGAAGAAAAAGTGAGAGGGTTTGGTTCATAAAGTCACAAGTCACTTTAATGATGTGGACAGTAATAAATAAATGTACAACCTCTATATACACGCTGGGACTTGTTCCTTTCGCCTACCCCAAGCATCTGAGAGTCACGTTATTGGCACTGGTGTGAAGATGGTCCATGGCCACTTCTGGGAAAGCCAGAGCTGGAGAGTGAGGGTCCCGTTTGCTCACACTTGGTGTAGATTAACCATCCGGTCAATCAGAGCTCGGCGCGTGGCCTCTACCTCCCTGGTCAGGCACTCAATTTCCTGCTTGAGCCGTTCGTTCTCTTCTGTGAGCTGTGCCACTTTCCTTTCGTTCTCCTGTTCTTTTTCCTTCACACGTTGCTTTGCAGCCCGGGCTGGCCCCTGGCCACTCTGTTTCCGTTTCCGGATTTTCCCTTGCTCTTCCTCCTCTTCTTCCTGAGCTAGGGAGCTCCGACTGGACCCTGGAGACCGGGGGCTCTGAGAGGTACTTGTGACCTCTGCTGGTCCTGGCTCCTCAGTCAGCCAAGCAAGAGACGCAGGGTCAAGAGTGGTGAATGTTTTTGAGTCCTCCTTTAAGGAAATGAGAAAAGGGAAGGTGGATGTTAGTTGATAATGGAAAGGTAATAGCACCCTTGTTCCCAGCTTTAGATTCATGGATTAATTGATTGACTGTCTTTGAGACATGCAGTTCAGGCTGGCCTTGAACTCATTTTGTAGCCCAGGCTGGTGTGGAACTCACAGTGATCCTCCTGCTGGGATTATAGGTGTGCAAGACCATGCCTGGCCTAGGTGGGTTTTTTTTGTTGTTTTTTTGGCCTTTTTGAGACAGGGTCTCGCTATGCAGTTCAGGCTGGTCTTGAGCTCCCTTTGTAGCTCAGGCTGGCCCTGAACTGCAGCGATCCTCCTACCTCAGCCTCCTGAGTGCTGAGATTGCAGGTGTATGCCACCATGCCAGACACCTGGCCTAGTTTCAGTGTTTTTTTTTTTTTTTTTTTTTCTTTTATTTGAGACAGGGTCTTGCTTTGTAGTTTAAGATGGCCTTAAAAAAAAAAAAAAGATGGCCTTGAACTCTTGGCAATCCTACTTCAGCCGCCTCAGTGCTAGGATTATAGGTGTGTGCTACCACCCCCAATTTGTTCTCAACCTTAGGCCTGGCACGCTCACCTCTCCGTTTCTGGGGGGTAAGATATAGTTACCCCCATTTTCATCGGAGGACAGGACTTCCTGCAGGTCCTCATACCAAGCTTCCAGCTCCCAGCTGGACACTGCCCCGAAGGAGAAGGGCAATGATTCAGCAGCCATCTCTGCAATTGGATTAGGTTCTGGAAAAATATACATTAAGGATAAAAGCTCTGCTTAGCAACCAACATTCCATAGCATAGGCAGGCAAACTGGTCTACTGCCTCTTTTTTGCCTGTTTTTGTAGATAAAGTTTTACTGGAACATAGCCATATTGCTTTACACATGGTGTACAGCTCTAACACCACAGCAGTGGAGATGCATAGTGGTGACAGACTATACTGCTCTGAACACCTCAATTATTTACTCTCTGACTCTTCAAATTCTACCTGTCTGTGGTCTGTACTACCATTTCCCTTTCTGGGGAGGGGGCAGTGGTGGGGACTGAACCCTGGGCCTCGTGGCTGGATACCAAGCATGGGCTGTGCCACTGAGCTATGCCAATGGCACAGTACTGGTGTGTCTTCCTTTCTTTTGCCCAGGACAAAGTACCCGGACATACATTTCCAGGGGACCCTAAGGAAAGCCCTCAGCCCACTTGGGAACTGCAATAAGGGTTTCTGGAGACAGCAGCAGGCCACCTGGGCTGCATACTCCTATGTGGGGAGCTGGGCAAGTGGTGCGAAGTCTGCTTAGCCTCGGTGAGGATGACAGGCTGGAAGACAGACCAGCTGTCTTTATTGGGGCTAAAAATAGCGATTTGATGCCCTTGTTATGTGGCCAGGAGGCTAGACACGGTCTGACAAGTGCAAACCTTCCTCTCCACCTTGGCTAGGTCTTCAAATAACAGGGTCCCAGCAAGGGAGCCTAAGTAGCTTTCCTTGTGAGTTGGTTTTGGTAAAAGGCAAGTTAAATTTACCTGCTTTCAAGTGTGGTGATGTATGAAGATACACTTTCTCCTGGAACACTGTGGAGAACAAAGATAAAAGTCAGCTCTTTTGTAAGGGGGAGCGGCAGGTTCTTTGCCACCAGCCTCCCGTTGGCTCCTCCTCACTTCCGGTCTTGTGAGAGAGACACAGTTAAAGGGTCCCGTGGCCACTTCAAAGGACAGAGGAGAGAGTTCAACTTTATTTTTAGTTACTGACATTTGTAGTCCTGATTACACAATAGCATAGTAGTAGCCAACTCAGCTTTTTCTACATTCAAGGCAGGTCTCACGCCTGCAGGATAACTCAACTTCAGAGAAGGAAACGTCTCGGTACTCTCCTAACTCCGTTCCCACACTAACATCCTCCAGATGTGCATTTCCAGTCAGGGCCTCTCTGGGGACCTCCAGCTCTCATGCCTCACCCACTTGTCACCTCCTCCCGTGCATCTAACAGACACCTGGATTACAAAACCAGTCTTGCTCATTTTTCCTTTCTAGGGTTGTCCCCATCTCAATAAATGAAAACTTGTTCCTCACGCCAAAAACTGTAGTGTTACCCTTGAGTCTCTTTCCTCATACCCCACAATCCATAATTTTCTTAATTTTTTGTTTTTGTTTTTTGCAATGAGGTAGTTGTAGTTTAGGCTCGTCCTGAATTCACTGTGTAGCCCTGATTGGTCTTAGATTCCCTTGTGATCCTCCTGCCTCAGGCTCCAGGTATGTGCCAACATCCTCAGGTTAACAGATTTATATATATATATATATATATATATATATACACACACACACACTCGAAACGCAAGTATTTAAGCATTTCTCACCAATTCCACTGTTACAAAATGGACAATTTAGGGGCTGGGGATATAGCTCAGTGGAATAAGTGCTTGCCTGGCAAGCACAAGGTCCTAAGTTCAATCCCCAGTACCGCAAAAAAAAAAAAAAAAAAAGGACAATTTAGCACCATCTTTCCTCCGCCTTATTTCAGAACCCTTGCAGGACTTTTCCCCAGCTCTGCCTCTGCTGGCCCTATTCACAATGTAGCAGCTAGAGTGAGCCCTGCACTCATTCATTTTTGCAGTGCTGGGCATTGTGTAATAGGCAAGTGTTCTGCCATTGAGCTATATCTCCTGCCCTTTAAAATTTAGGTCATGGGACCGGGGATAGTGTCACACCAGCACAGTGCCTGCCTAGCAAGTCTGAAGTCCTGAGTTCAATGCCTGGTACACACAAAAACAGTCACTAATTTAAGCCGGGTATGGTAGTACACACCTGTAATCCCAGCAAACGACAGGCTGAGGCAGGAGGATCACTGCAAGTTCCAGGCCAGCCTGGGCTATATAGTAAATTCAAAGCCAGCCTGAACTACATGGCAAGACGCTGTCTCAATCAATGAGTAAAACAAAACTTAGGTCATTCCTCTACTCAAAACCCTCTAAGCTAGTATAGTGACATTTGCAGCTCTCTGGAGGCTGAGGCAGGAGTACTTACAACTGAGAACCCTGCCTGGGCAGTTGTGCAAGATCTTGTCTTAATAAAAAATGGGCTGATGTAGCTCAGTGCGAAGTTCCTGGATTCAACCCCAGTTAACAAAAAGTTCTAATGTCTTATGAGTACTAATGACTAACCTTAGGTTGGGCATGGTGGTGCACACCTAGAATCCTAGCATTTGGGAGGCTCAGGCAGGAATACTGTCAAGGCCGGCCTGGGCTACATAATGAGACCCTGTTTCAACCCCCACACTCTTTCCCTGGAAAGACTAACATTCTCAAATGGCTTGTAACACCCTACCCAACTTACATCTTTGATTTGATTTGTTTGTTTTGTTTTGTTTTTTATCTTTTTGAGACAGGGTCTCGCTATGCAGCTCAGGCTGGCCTTGAGCTCACTTTGTAGCCCAGGCTGGTCTCGAACTCACAACGATCCTCCTGCCTCAGCCTCCCGAGTGCTGGGATTACAGGTGTGCGCCACCGCGCCCAGCTCCAACTTACACCTTTGCTTTGGTTTTCTTCAACCATGCTCTCTCCTGTTTTAGTCCAGTCTCCTGGCCTATCCCTAAAGGTGCCAGGCAAACTCCCCCCTTAGGGCCTCTGCTCTGGCTGTTACTTCTGGAACGCTCTTCTACATTATCTGTATGGCTCACTGGTTTGCCTCCTTTGGATCTTCTATACAATTAAATAGCACCTCAGTAAGGAAATTCCAATCTGATAAAAACTAAACTTTACCCTGAACATTATTCTTTTCTCTGCTTTAGTTTCTTCTGTAGCACTCATTCTGCCCACTGAAATGTAGTTCTTTGGCACTAGAAAAAAATTTTTTCATTCAAGGATATACCCTCGGACCCAATCTGCTTGGCATATAGTAGGTGCTCAGTAAGTATTAAGAATGAAAAAAAAATCTCTCCTAAGCTCACTTACAATAGGGAAGGGAGGTCTAAACCCAGAGGCAAAGCGGCTGCTGCCTGTGCCTAGGGACTAGAGATGCAACATTGCCCTCAGTGTTTCTCTGCAGGGCTGTTCTCTTTGGGGAAAACTCCTGTGTGGGACGTGGCTTTCATCAGCAGTGGAGCCCCAGTCCAGAGGGCTACAGAGCTAAACAGGGGGCTGACCTGACGCAATGCTTACACAGAGATTAGCTGGGAGACAGGAGGGGTGAAAGTGGCAGGGACCGGTCCCAGAAGGACAGTACCCGGGGGAATCCCCAAATGGCTTCCCACACTGACGGAGCTCCAGGCTGCTCTCCTGTGTGGGTGGCCCTGAGACCTCTGGGAGAAAGGGAAAACCCATCCCTGCCCTTGGTCCATCGGCAGCCCTGCTCCCAAAAGGTTGTGTCAGTCAGTTCTCCAGTCGTCTGCAGGATCCCGGGGTCCCGGCGCAGCAGCTGAGCCAGGCTGGGGTGGGGTAGGGAAAATACCGCTGGTGGCCAAGTGACGGAACTGCCAGAGCCAGGGTCCCCTAGTCTCGGAGCGGGGCTGTGTCCCGCTGCCTTGCCTCTCAGCGGACAGGCTAAAGGAGGTGGCCTCGAGGGGAGCCGGGAGAAAATTTCCCGATGATAACAGGGGTTTCTGCGCAGCAGCACAGAGCAGGGCCCGCGCTCTGGGCAGGGGTGAGACAGGAAAAGGACAAAATGCCTGCAGACACCACCCCTGAGTAACGGGTTCTCTCCGTCCCTCCCGTGACGATCCCTAAATTCACTGCGGAGGGGGTGGGGCTACATCCAACCGAGCGGACGCCACAACTTCGGAGGGGACAATGGAAGTTCGTGAAAACAGGAAGTCAGTACTCGCCTCTCTCCTCAGGTCCCAGCTCTGATTTTGGCTCTGTCGCTGCCACCGGGTCATCTTCAACATGATATTCTCTCTATGTTACACTCAAGCCTCTAACCTCGAGGCTGCGGGGCTGAGGATCTTTAGGCACAGCCTTGCCCGCCTCTGGAGGGCAGGATCCGGAAACCTACCAATCACAAAGCGGCACGCCAGCATTGGCTCCACCCCATCCCTCACAACCGCCACTCAGGAACTCCGCAGGACCGCCCCCATCGCTCCCTCCCGCCAGGGGGTCGACGTCTTGTTGGACCCGGAAGTAGCTTTGGGTCACGCGGGCTCGCGGAGGCGGTGGGTGAGTCATGCGCGCGCAGAGGGGAGTGTGGAGGGGGGAGGGGAGGGCAGGGGGGCGGGGATGATGCAATGTTTGGCAACCGGTGTCTGCGCGCGCACGCGCAGGGGACAAGGAGGGTGGTGGGAGGTGCGGAGGGTGGGGAAGAGGAGAGGGGCGGGGCGCCAGCTCCAGGCACCCAACGGCCCCAACGGCTATCAACTGTGGCCGCCCCCAGGCTGTTGTGTGGAGCCTCACTGCAGCTTGTCCCCTCTCCGAAGCTGCTGTTCCGCCCCCTTAGCGTTACCCCGGTTTTACCTTCTCCTTCAGGGACTCGCATTTTCCTTGGCTCCTCCCAGTTAATGGTTACATAGGCCCGGGAATCACTCTCCTTCCAAAGTTTGCATCTACCCACCTGGGTTGACATTTTATTAAAGGGGTCTCTGCTTTTCACCTTCTAACGCCCCCGAAAGACGCCGGGGTACTGGAATGCGCTTGATTTTCTCTGCTGCTCTCGGAAGAGCACCCTTGATTGTTACGGTACGGCTTCTGATCACTCTCGACATGCCAGAATCTTATGTTCTTTGCTGAGTGTACCCGATTCTATCATCTCCCTTATTTTTCCCCGTGGTGCTTTTGTGTCCTTCAAAGACCAAGACCCTCCTTTTCACTGTCCCAGAAGAGAAAATCCCGTGACTCCCGGACTCCCTGCTGAGGAGTTGGCACAGGCTCCGGTCTCCTCGGTGGCGGGTCGCCACCTCCAGGGGAGCGGAGCTGCCGGGACGTGCGTGCTGCCGAGCTGAGCGCACGACTTCCCGGGACGGGCTGTCAGGAGCCCGGATTCCGGCCTCTGCTCCCCCGCCTGCCCGGCGATCCCGCCGCTCTCATTTGTAAAGATAAGTTGTGAAGGTAAAATGAGAGCACTCTGATCATGAACTTGGAAGCAACTTGAACAAAAGTAGAAAGCACTATGCAAAACGCCAAGTATTTTTCTGGTGCCATGAAAACAGAGGCTTCGTAGTGGCCTGTTACCTGGCCTGTCATACCCTCATCGGGGCAGCCAGAAACCGTCCCGAGACCGGTTGTGACTAGATGGCGTGGCAGTGACAGGTCCAGGCCCGGATGCACCGCCGCTCCAGACCTCCATTTCCTTTTCTGTGAATGGAGGTGTGGGTTGGACCAGATGGTCTCTCCTGGCCTACAGACAGACCAGGTTGTCAGTGACAGGCGGAGGTCATGTGACTTGACAGGCCGAGGTCGTGTTGTGACATGTTGACCTGGGGAGGCGGGTCAAGTCCCAGCACACTACCCGGGACGCCTTTGGGGCGGGGCAGGGCAAGTCCCGACTTTCATCTTTAGGAGCTGGCCCTTCCCAGACCTGGCATTCCCGGCTCCCCCAACAGATTGTGGCTATGGAAGGGCCCCTCTCCGGGGAGTGATGCGATTGGCCACCAGTGGCCTGGGAAGAGGCACAGATCCTTCCGCCGAGGGTGGGGGGGCCGCGTGGGGTGTTTGTTCTCTTGGGGATTAATGGGGGGTTGTGGGGGAGGGGCGGGCGCGCTCCCGCATGCGCACTGCGGCCCCTCCTGTTGGCTCGCGGCTGTCCGCTGGGCGGGGGCCGGGCCCCGCCCCTCTCCCGTCCGGGCGGCGGCGGCTGCGGCGGTGGCGGCTGCAGCGACGGCGGCGGCGGCAGCAGCCTGCGCGGTGCCTTCTGGGAACGGAATCCCCAGGGCTGCCCCTGGCCCCCATGGCGCATGCGCGGGAGGCCGCTCGGTGATCCGCGGCGGCGGCGGTGGCGCTTCCTGCTAGGACCGGCCGGGGCCGTACCGGAGGCTCGGGCTCCACCGACCCTCCTCCCACTCCCTCCCACTCACCCTCTGGGCCGCGACTGCGCAGGGCGGGGCCGGCCGAACCATGGGCCGCGGTGAGTGCGGGGCCCGGCCCCCCCACCCCGCCCCTCCCCCTCCTGCCCCTACCCTCTGCCCCTCTGCGTCCTCCCGGCCCCTTCCCCGGCCCCATCCCCTCTCCCCCGCCCTCACCTGCCCCCGCCGTTTCTCCCTCTGCCGCCTGACTTCTGCCTTCCTCACCTCCTCCCTTCAGCGCTTTGCCCACCCTCTGCCCGCCCTCTCTCCAAGTTCCTTCCTAGTTCGTGCGCCTTCCCCTCCTCCCCGAGCAGAGGGAAGCAGTCTGGGTGACAGGGTGCCTTGTTATGAGAGGGAAAGTTTGGAAACCGTCAGTGTGGAGTGGGAGCGATGGTGAGGTTGGGGAGAATACTTGCAGGGTCGAGGGGCTTCCCGCATCTTAGAGGAGAATGACTTGGAGCGAATTGGAAACCAGGGGCAGTGCAGGCTCTGAATCCTCTTCCTTGACTTAGGCTGGGAGAAGAGTAAGGAGCTTCTCTGGATCCTGGGAGGAGGCAGAACTGTGGTTCTCACCCAAGCCCCAAATAAACTGGATCAGTGATTGTCTCGTGGAGCGGGCATGGGGATTTCTGCTGGTATCTGGCCAGCGGGCAGTTGAGCCATTGCCTGGTGACCGTCTGGCAGTCCGTACTTGTGTATGAACTTGCTGGGGAGATGAGGCCAGGCGGTCTGGGAAACTTCTCAGTGTACAGGCGTTAGAGGAATCTATCCACGCTTCACACGCAGAGGTGTTCCTAATAGGACAAAGGGCCTGTCCCACCATATGCCTGGGGATTGGGCTAGGATGCTTTGGTCCCTGGGAGTTGAAGCCCTGACCCTCCCTGGTCCTTGGGGACTGGGCTTTGCAGAGATGGTCATGGCCTCAGCCATGAAATCACTACGGACATTTAGCTCACACTGTTGGGGGTCTGCTCTTGAGTGTGCTGGGCTGTGGTGCTCCTTCTGAGTGGGGCAAATTCCTGAGGATCCTTTCTTTCTGTGTTTCAGGTGTGGGCTAAGCTGGCGGCCCGGGCTTTAGACTGGACCTCACAATGTTTGCAGAGATGTTCAGGTAGCCATGGCAGTATGGCAGGGGATTGCTTCTCACTCTCCCAGGTCTCCAAGGGGCACCTGGCCACTCTGAGGCTGCCCCTGCGTCTCACTGGGTCTCCTCACAACCTTTGCCTTCCTGGAGTCCTCCCTCAGGTACCCAGCCCAGCGTAATCCTCCTCATGCCCACGTGGATGTCTGTGTTATCAGGCACGTGGGAGCTGATCACACACAATGAATGGGGGCAATGAGAGCGGTGGAGCAGACAGAGCTGGAGGCCCTGTGGCCACATCTGTCCCCGTCGGCTGGCGGCGCTGTGTGCGAGAGGGTGCTGTGCTCTACGTCAGGTATGGATCTTCCAGGTTGCCCCAGTTCTGTCCACCTGGCTGTCCTTGGCCTGCGGGAGCCTTCTTCCCCCGAGCTTTCCGGGGTCCGGTCTCTGGGCCCCTTGCTCTGCTCCGTCCTTCCTCCGCAGCCTTTCCCCCCTCAGCTGTTTCTGCTCTCTGTATTTCTGGGCCCTGCGTCTGTTTTCTGTCTTCTCACTTCCCTCACCCTCTGCCTTTCCTGGGAAGTTCTTTAACTGAAGAAGTGACCTGTATGGAGTATCGTCTGATTCACTGTCACCTAATTTCTGGCTCTGTCCTCTCTCAGCCCAAGTGGCACAGAGCTGTCTTCCTTGGAACAAACCCGGAGCTACCTCCTCAGCGATGGGACCTGCAAGTGTGGCCTGGAGTGTCCACTCAATGTCCCCAAGGTCAGAGTCATGATTGGTGCCAGAGGGTAAAGGATAAGCCCGAAGACAGTGCCAGTCGCTGACTAGGCAGCCTTTGACGCCCCCAGCTGCCTTGTGAACCCTAGAAGCGAACCCTAAAAGCGGGGAGCCCTCAGATTCCTGCACCTCCGGCCCCTGCTCCTGAGACACATCCTCAGGGTCCCTGCCCTGCCTCCTACCCCACAGGTTTTCAACTTTGACCCTTTGGCCCCGGTGACCCCGGGTGGGGCTGGGGTGGGGCCAGCATCAGAGGAGGACATGACCAAGCTGTGCAACCACCGGCGGAAAGCTGTTGCCATGGCAACTCTGTACCGCAGCATGGAGACCACCTGCTCACATTCTTCTCCTGGTGAGTGTTCTGTCCTGGACTGGACGGCAGGACGGCGATGGTGGGAGGTGCTGTTTGCAGGGGAGCAAGGTGCAGCGTGGGGTTGGGCGCTGGGGAGGCCTGGGAGGTGGCGAACATCCTTGGGAGGTGGGCGTGGTGGAGACAAAAGAAGTCCTTGGGAGGGAAGTTACAGGTTGACCCTTCGTTTCTCATTTATTGCAGGAGAGGGAGCCAGCCCCCAAATGTTCCACACTGTGTCCCCAGGGCCCCCCTCTGCCTGCGTTCCCTGTCGAGTTCCTCCTCCAACTCCACTTAACGGGGGTTCCGGCTCCCTTCCCCAAGAGCCACCCTCAGTTCCCCAGGCCTTCCCCCCGCTAGTGGGCCCCGGGGGGCTCTTCCAGCCACCAAGGCTTCCTGACCCCGTCCCCTCCGGGGGCAGCAGCAGCCCCCGTTTCCTCCCGAGGGGCAATGCCCCCTCTCCTGCCCCGCCCCCTCCACCGGCCATCAGCCTCAACGCCCCCGCATACACCTGGGGAGCTTCCCTGCGGTCCAGCCTGGCGCCCTCTGACCTAGGCTCTCCTCCAGCTCCCCTGGCCTCTTCCTCGCCACCGGCAGATCCCCCTCTCTTCCACTGCAGTGATGCCTTAACGCCCCCTCCTCTGCCCCCAAGCAATAATCTCCCCGCCCCCCTCGCCCCTTCTGGTCCTGCCACTCAGCCGTCAGTGTCTTCAGCCACTATGCACCTGCCCCTGGTCTTGGGATCCCTGGGAGGGGATCCCACGGTGGAGGGGCCTGGGGCCCCCCACTTTCTTGCTAGCAGCCTACTCTCTGCAGCGGCCAAGGCACAGCATCCCCCGCTCCCGCTTCCCAGCACTTTACAGGGCCGAAGGCCCCGTGCCCAGGCACCCTCTGCTTCCCAGCCCGCATCACCCCATCTCTCTCAGCGCCGGTCCCGCCGACCCCCAACTGTCTTGCGATTGCTAGAAGGGGGAAGCCCTCAGACCCCCAGACGGAGCCGTCCTCGGGCCCCTGCTCCTGTGCCCCAGCCCTTTCCTCTCCCGGAAACATCCCAGCCCATCCTCCCTTCTGTACTGTCCCTGCTGGGACTCCCCACCCCTGGCCCTTCCCACTCTGATGGAAGCTTTAACCTTCTGGGATCAGATGCACACCTGCCTCCTCCCCCAACCCTCTCCTCAGGGAGCCCTCCCCAGCCCAGGCACCCTATCCAGCCCTCCCTGCCTGGGACCACCAGTGGCAGCCTCAGCAGTGTGCCAGGTATGGGTGTGTGGAGCCCTTCCTCATCCTAGGGGGTGGGGCCGCCCGGGTGTCGGGGTGAAATTTTAGCGTTCTGTGGTGGTTGGGCTGAGGTGGGATTCTGTGCTGGCCGCTGGGAGAAAGGGCTTCCCTGGAGCTCAGTCTTTCTCTTCTTTTACAGGTGCCCCTGCCCCACCAGCTGCCTCCAAAGCTCCAGTAGTCCCCAGCCCTGTGCTTCAAAGCCCATCCGAAGGGCTGGGGATGGGGGCGGGCCCAGCCTGCCCCCTGCCTCCCTTAGCTGGTGGGGAGGCTTTCCCCTTCCCTAGCCCCGAGCAGGGCCTGGCGCTGAGTGGAGCTGGCTTCCCAGGGGTGCTGGGGGCCCTGCCTCTCCCTCTGAATCTGGGGCAGCCTCCGCCCTCTCCTTTGCTCAGCCACAGCTTACTTGGTGTGCTGGCCGGGGGTGGAGGACAGCCTCCCCCAGAGCCCCTGCTGCCCCCTCCCGGAGGACCTGGCCCTCCCCTAGCCTCAGGCGAGCCCGACGGGCCTTCGCTCTTGGTGGCCTCCCTGCTCCCACCACCTTCCTCAGACCTTCTGCCACCTCCTCCTGCGCCCCCTAGCAACCTCCTTGCCTCTTTCCTGCCCCTTTTGGCCCTGGGCCCCACAGCTGGAGATGGGGAGGGGTCTTCAGAGGGAGCCGGGGGTCCCAGCGGGGAGCCGTTCCCAGGGTTGGGAGACCTGCCCCCGCTGCTCTTCCCTCCGCTTTCAGCCCCCCCTGCCCTCATAGCTTTAAACTCTGCGCTGCTGGCTGCCAGCCTGGATGCCCCCTCGGGGACGCCCCCCCAGGTGAGGACAGGGCCTGCGGGGATGGGGCAGAACAGGAGGTAGAAGCAGAGGTGGGCGCTGGGAATGGCGGCCTTTGCGTTTCACGCCTGAGCCCTCGGGGAGCTGTGGGGAGGACCTGCTGGTGGCTGGAAGTGGGCAGCCTGAGAGTGTACACGTGGCTTAGTCACTCGAGGCTCTGGTCAGTCTGTGTGAAAGCGCTGTCAGTCTGTCCGGCGCTTAACCCGTGTGAGCGCTGTAACCCTTCTCTCTCCTTAGCCCTGTGTCCTGAGCACCCCCCAACCTGGACCACCTACCTCCAGTGTCACCATGGCAACTACTGACCCGGGGGCCTCCTCTCTGGGCAAGGCCCCCTCCAACTCAGGGAGACCCCCCCCACTTCTTAGCCCTCTGCTGAGCGCCAGCCTGTTGGGTGAGTCTGGAAGAGAAGCAGTAGAGATGGAGAAGACAGTCTTTTTTTTTTTTTTTTTTTTTTTGCGGTACTGGGGATCGAACTCAGGACC